>APFE031639793.1:96244-142849 GCA_000404065.3 Pinus taeda | reverse complement strand
ACACCACCTATTTCCATCTTATGTGATAACACAAGTGCAATCAGCATTTCAAAGAATCCAGTCATGCATTCAAAGACCAAACATATACCGATCAAGTATCATTTTCTTCGGGAACAAGTTCTTGAACAAAAGGTCAAGTTGGAGTATGTTCCTTCTAAGGAACAAGTTGCTGATATTCTCACCAAACCATTGCCCAGGGGGGCCTTTGAATACCTCAGGCACAAGTTGGGGGTTGTTGATGCATCATCTTGTTGAATCTCTTTTGATGGTTGTACGCAAGGTTCATTTGGGGTATATGCATACATTTGCTGGTTTGCAGATTGGTTGAAGATTGAATGGCACAGGTTCAGGGGGAGCACATAATGCATTGTTGGCATTATGGAGGACGGAGATCATGGATGCTGGTCTGAATATTGTTGCAATATGTCTCTATCTCTTTCATGGTCATTTATGCTGTTTGGTGGATTATGGTTCTTCTTTGCAGATCTGGTTCATATTCAGGAGGAGCATGTTCTTAGGGGGAGCATAACCCTTTGCCCTTGATGTCAAAGGGGGAGAATTTCGCTGAAGTTTTTGGAGGTTGCCATCAAATCCAAAGGGGGAGATTGTTGGCATTATGTTCTGAGTATGGTTATATGTTACAGATGTTGTACCTGATGGAAACACCCATGGCATGGCTCTCAATATGATGAGAATTAAGAAGTACGTAGGAGATCAGTTCAAAAAATGCGTACTCGCAGGTACGCCGTGCAGGGACCACGTCCAGACACGCAGGTCACCCATTCATGAGGTGCGTACCCCAGTGCACACACTTCAAGGCAGTAAAGCGCATACACGTGGGGTTTCTTATGTTTAATCCTTGGTATTTTGCTGACGGTATTGTATTATTATGGTTTTGGCCCGTGGTATTGATCCATGATTTGAGGAAGAGATTGCCTATATAAAGCAAAGGAGATCTTTTGGCTGGAGTATCTTTTGACAATTGAACATCTTAAGATCTGAAATATTGGGTTCTCGGTTTAGGGGCTTGATCTGTAAAAGAGAAGTTGAAGGCGAATCTGTAAAGGGTGATCTCTCGAGCGCAAGATCAGATCTGAGCGTCTGACTGTATTTCGGCCCTAATTAGAGGTACGCAGGTGATTAACGGTGCGAGTGCGTGGGTACGCAGAGGTGACGAAGGGGCAGTGCGTTGGTACGCAGAGGCGACGAAGGGGCAGTGCGTGGGTACGCAGAGGTGACGAAGGCGCAGTGCGTGGGTACGTAGAGCGACAGTGGTTCAAGTGCATACACACAGTAAGCGTACGCGGCGCGATAGTCTTTCTGGGTGCGTGCCTACTGTGGCAGTACGCGGCGCGATAGTCTTTCTGGGTGCGTGCCTACTGTGGCAGTACGCGGCACGATAGTGCATTTGGGTGCGTACTGTACGCAGAGAAGTAGAAGAAGCAGTGCGTGGTCACGCAGTGCAGCAGAAAGAAATCTGCGGGTATACGCAGAGAAGCAGAGGGTGAAGTGCGTAGCAACGCAGGCCAGTGAAAGGAAAACTACGTATCTGCCTTAAGATCTTCTGTTCACTGGATTTTTTCTGTTGAAAAGGTGTTCTGGGTTTAGTTCTGTTATTATTGATCTGATTACTACAGCTGACTGTGTAAATGTACTTGATTATCGTTTGATGTATATGGATCCAGTTTGAAAATTTATGAAAAGTGGTCCTTGAAAAGAAGTAGGGGGTTGTAGCTCCCTTCCAGGAGAGACTGGTAAACGAGAGAGAGTTGTAGCTCTCTGTAAGTTGCAGCCTGCGTAATGGTAAAGGATTGCACCAGTACAAGACCATTTTAAAAGGAGTTTCTAATTTGAAAGAAGATAGAGACATATTGCAGAAGGTGGTTTTCACCCACATTGGGTTTCCACCTTATATCGGGTGTTCTTTGATGTGACTGTCTATTTTTCTTGTTCATGCTCATTATTTTATGGGACTGATATGAAAAAATAATTCAAAGTGTAAATAAGGAAGATTTGGTAAAAGAAATAGATAATATTGATTCACCCCCCCCTCTCAGTATTATTTTCAACACCCTTTATCTATCCTTTGTGGGGGCCACATGTCACACTACCCACAATCCCGCATCTCACATATTAGTGAGTTTTTGGAGCACATACTTAAGTATTATCGACAGTTCAAAGTGCTGAATGCCGATATCGTGTCCCACATCTCGGCACCCTCACATTCCAGTAGTTATAGAAAACTCCAAAACCATTGTTTGGAATAATACTGGGGGGGTGAATTAGTGTTATTAGTTCAATGATTTTTCATTTCATAATCAGTTTTATATATGCTACTTTAGTGAAGTTAACTCGTATGTGCATGCAACTGTTATCAAGCCAACCAATGTATATCCATTGAACTTATGATTCAATTAACATTAGTGCATCGGTACTTTATTAAATAGTAACTATGTCCAGTAATAACAGAATAAACGATCACACATAAGGAACAAACATGAACACCAATATTTAAGGTTGAAACCCAATGCGAGAGAAAAACCACCTACTGTTGTTGTCTCTATCTTCTTTTAATATAAAGAAAATTTGTTTACAATATTGTACTAGTGCATATTCATACCAGTACGCAGGCACCCACATGCAGAAGTCTACATCCTTCTCTCATTCTCCAAATTCTATTCGAAGGGAGATACAACCCTCTAGCTCTTGTACTAGCCAATACTTTTACCAGTGTGTAGTCATCGGCCTACAAAAGGCTACAACGTTCTCTTTTCCTCCAGGGACCACATTTCATAAATTTTCAGACTAGATTCTCCTGGTACATAACAACACAATATGAAGGCCACGTTTCATCAAAGTTTCACACTGGACCCATTAGTAACATTGAAGCTCAAACTCAATAATAACTGCATCAACCAACAATCAGTCAATCTGAACAGTCAGATCACTGTCAGCAGAACATTGTGTTGAACCCAGAAACTTGCATCATCAACCAGAACCAACCACAACCCCAAAAAGCATTTGTCATAATGTATACGCTACTTCAATGAAGCCAACCTGCATGTATACACTACTTCCTTTAACCAAACCTATGTATACCTCCAAAATTATTGAATCATAAAAACCTCTTAATCAAAATTGTACCATCCAATAACATTCTAAAGATCTATTATCAAATTATAGAGATCTAAATAGACAACAGCAAAGATCACCCTTCTCACTTAATCAATCAATAAATCAGACTCAATCTCCTTATGCATTCAGTTCTAATTTCAGATCTAAGAAGACATCATTGAAAGGCATCAATAAAACAATATCACCGATTAGTCATTTCTAAACAACGTACTTTTCTTTTGCATACACAACATGGTAGTGCTGAAAAAGTGTCTATACGCACCTTCACCAAGGTGAACCAACATATAGATCTGGAAATACTAGATTAAAAATTCACAGCTATTCCAGACTTTAGTCATACCCAGACCATAACATTTATAGAATAAAACATGCATTAGCATTCACATCTAGCCCATTCATTATTAGATCATACAATGATAAGTCATTTCAGGTCTCATGATCCTAATCCAACACTGTATCCAAAAGCGCACAAAATATTTCAAATCATATCATAATCATAGCCCCTGCAACATAAATATACTTCAGATAGAAGTATTCCTGAGAAACCCTTTCACTTGCATGCTTATCCCTTCGATCTTATCCTCCTTATATAGTTTTAGTCTTTCTCAATACCTCGGACTAAAACAAAACTTAGAACCTATGGTATTCTTGGATGAGATCAAATAATTGTTACTCCGCTCAAAATTGTGGGCTAATACCATGGTATTTTCCCTTGGTATTCTTTTAACCTCAATTTTCCATCCCATACATGCTTTTCTTTCTATGAAAGAGTGTGCATACGTATACACTCTTTTTTATCTTTGAATCTACTTGTATATGCTAATTTGACAAGGTGAACTTGTGTATACTACTTAAACTAACTTAAAACATCATTTTCCTTCAATTTATTGATTATGATCAGTAGTCCCTTGTTCCAACTTCCTTTCCTTCTGTACCATTTCCCTGTTACAAAGTGAGTTTCCCTTTATCAAATCTAAACTAACTTGTTAGTGACTTTCCATCAAGGACAACACTTGTACCATAATGCCAACAATCTCCCCCTTTGGACTTGATGGCAACCATATAGGTGTTGATCACTTCAAGTTGTAGAACTTGTCAAATATATCAAGCAACATTAAGATACTCTATGCCTTTGACATCAAGGGCAAAGGGCAAACCAAGATATTCTCCCCCTCTGAGATACACTATGTTGTCCATGCTCCCCCTAAGTACATGGAGAGTCTGCAGAGATATTTTTTAGAATAATAAAATGGCTTTATAACTCAATTATGTGAGTATGACCTTCCTATGACCGTTGACTCATACATACATCAATCACCCAACCATGTGGGGATATACGAAATGTCCATACATGACTGAAAAATTGCAATTATTACATCATCTTTCCCATGCATAGTGGGGTTACAAATTAGATCCTATGTCCAAAAGGAGTCATTAATAGACTATGACAGAAAGAGACATATTATTACGTCATAGGCCTTTACATTACCTTTACAATGATATGAATATCAGAAGCCATAGTTGAATTTAGCAACCATGATGTCAACAATGCATAATGTTTTTCAAGGCTAATGCTACCCTTGAACCTGTGCTACCTGTGCATTACCAACAAATCATTCGTCAAGGCATATTCATCATTCAAATAAACAACAATGAATAAAGCATATCTGCATACTGTAATCATCAATATCAGATTGAACATCCATGTCAAAAACTAATTTTTAGTTTAACCACTATTTTTCTAATGGCAAAACATATACACTCTTGTAGCCATAGAAACTTGCATATATACATGACTCTTCTTCATGAAACCAACGTATAGGAACATTCCTCTGAAAACTGGATTTAACAACAGGATAATGCAAAAGATACTCCCAACGTTTGTCTTAGATATTCAGATGTTTCTCTGGGAAGCATTTGGTAAATATATCAGCAACCTGTTCTTTCGAGGGAACATACTCCAATTTAACATTTTGTTCAAGCACTTGTTCTCATAGAAAGTGGTACTTAATGGGTATGACCTTGGTCTTGGAATGCATGATAGGATTTTTCGAAATACTAATGGCACTTGTATTATCACATAGAGTGGAGATGGGTGGAGAACATGTGATTTGAATAACTTGCAACGATTGCATCATCCAAAGTAGTTGTGTGCAACAAGATGTAGCAGCCACATATTCTACTTCAACTATAGATAACGCAATCGAGCTTTGTTTCTTGTTGAACCAAGACACTAACCTTGATCCCATATAGAATGCACCTCCACTAGTGCTTTTTCGATCACCAACATTTCTTGCCCAATCTGCATCTGTATATGCATGAAGAGTGAGATCTATAACTTTAGGATACCATAGACTAAAGTCTTGAGTTCCTTGGAGATATTTGAATATTGTTTTTATAGCCTGGAGATGTGATTCCTTTGGATTTTCTTGGAACCTTCCAACAATTCCTATTGCATGCACGATATCTAGTCTGGTACTTATTAGATAAAGTAGACATCCAATCATAAATATGTATGCTAGTTGATTCACTGCAGGTGATTCATCGTTAGAAATGAGACTACATCCAGTTACCATTGGAGTATATACTAGTTTAGAATCTTCCATTTCATACTCCTTCAGAATCTACTTGAGATATTTAGTTTGTGAAAGAAAAATTCCATCTTTTTTTAATGTACATGTAGACCAAGAAAATAAGTTAGTTCACCAAGTAAGGACATTTCAAATTATTCCTGCATAATAGAAGAATATTTCTTACTCATAGATTCTTCATTGCTACAAAAGATGATGTCATCAACATAAGCAACAATAATTAGTAGTTTATCATTCTCACTTTATGTGTATAAGTTGTTGCCTACAGATCCTTTTGTGAAACCTTGTTGTTGTAGATATTTTTCAAGTCGATAATACCAAGCCCTTGGAGCTTCTTTTAGTCCACATAGAGACTCTTTTAGCTTGCATGCAAGCTCTATATCATTTCCTAGAATGAATCCTTCTGGTTGTTCAATATAAACTTCTTCTTCTAAATCTCCATTAAGAAACACAGATTTTACATCCATTTGATACAGTTTGAATTTTCAAAAACTTGATAGAGCAAGAAAAATTCTTATGGCTTCAAGTCTAGAAATAGGCGCAAAAGTTTCTTCAAAGTTTATACCTTCTTGTTGAGCATACCCTTTACACACATCTTTCTTTTTTTCTATCACATCATTATCATGGGATCTAGGAACTAATTCCCAAGTATCATTCTTTTCAATTTGGTCAAGTTCTTCATCCATGGCCTTAACCCAATATTCATCTTTGATAGCTTATAAACGTTCTGTGGTTTTATGGAGGATAGAAATACTAGATAACTAGAAGCTCCTACAAGATTTGTTATTGTTTGTACTCCAAACTCTTTCTCTCATAGAATTTTAGATTCTGGATGATTCTTTTGAACATACCTAGATGAAGCCTTTTCCTTATTAGTTGTATCTTCTTTTGATGCTTCATTGGGTTCTTCCTCTATATCATTTTGATTTGATACAGGAAAGCATTCATCAGCTTCTTCATTGGTATCTTCCTTTGTTTATTTCACCTGTTCCATATTTTTGCATGCCTCGTCAGTTACTACATCAATGCATTCAATAATTTTTTGATGTCTCTTATTATAAAATTTGTATCCTTTACTTCTAGATGAATAACCAAAAATAATTTCTTCATCTACTCTAGGTTCAAACTTACAAAGCTTTTCATCAATATTTTTTATGAAACATTTTATTATGAAAACTCTGAAGTGTTTTACACTAGGAGGCTTACCATACCAAGGTTCATATGGACTTTGATCACTATTTACACGAACATTAGCTTTGTTGAGAATATTTACGGCAATATATGCAGCTTCACCCCAAAAGGTGGCAGGAATTCTAGATTCATCAAGCATAGCTCGAGCCATTTTTTGAGTTGTTATGTTCATTCTTTCCACCACGCCATTTTGTTGACGAGTTTTGGCAATAGAGAACTGTCTTTTTATTCCATGTTGTTCACAAAAAATCAAAAAATTCATCTGATATGAATTCTTCTCCTTGATCATATCTGAGACATTTGATTTTTAGATCTGATTCATTTTCAACTAAAGATTTGAAGGCTTTAAACTTTTCAAATGCTTCATATTTATGCTATAGTAAACCAATTCAGCACACACTAGAAAAATCATCAATGAATAAAAAGCAATATTCTTCTCCTTGAGGTGCCTTTTTCCTTGTTGGTCCATAAAAATCAGTATGAATGATTTCAAGAGGCTTACTTGTTGATCCTTCTTTGTCATTGAAATGAACTCTAGTTTTCTTACTGACTTGACATGGTTTGCATATGGTATTTTCTGGAATGTTGATATTTGGAAGATTAGGAACTGCCTTGAGTCTGCATGCTTTTCTTATTTCAGAAAAACTTAGATGCCCCAATCTTGTGTTCCATATCTAGTTCTCTTCTATTTTTCTTAGATAGCATTGTCTTTTAGCTCCTTTTAGTATATATAGATTGCTTGGAGTTCTTGTACCTTTCATTATGGATTTTCCTATGTCAAGCTCACGAACCACACATCCATTTGATCGAAACACAAATTCATTTCCTTGATCACAAATTTGACTAATACTCAATAAGTTATGCTTTAAACCATCAACATACATAACATTCCCATCTCTAACCTTTTCTTTCAAATAGACAAGACCTTTACCCTTAATGATAGCTGGTGTGTCATTTCCAAAAGAGATATTCTTTTCCTTTTCTAAAGCATTATATGAGAGGAGTTTATCATTATCACTTGTCATGTGTTTAGAGCATTCGATGTCAATGTACCACTGATTTTCTTGTCCTTCTACAAATAGAGTTATGCCATATCTTTCTGATTGAAATTCCTTTCTTTTCCATACCTTTGAATTTGATGATGTTCGTTCCTTTTGAATTGTTGGCTGAAATTTTCTCCTGCATTCAGATTCTTCATGACCAAATTTATTACAGAATGAACATTCCATTTCATTTTCAAGAGGAGAAATGTTATTATAAGATATTTTCTAGATCCCTGTCACGATCCTTTGTTTTCTTGCTTCTCTAGCCATGACAGTCTTGTAAGCAACACATTGAGCATCTTTATGACCAAAGTTATGGCATGAAAAACATTGTCCATTAAAGAAGAAGTTTTTGTGATCATAAATTATTTTGGTGTTGTTCACCTTTTGATTGATTCTTTCGTTGAAGTTCACCCTTGGAGTAAAATTAGCATGATTTACCTAGGGATTACCTTTAGGATTTTGCTCAAGATTGACGCATTGTTCACTAGTCTCTATTGCATCAAGATAGCTTCTGGTGCTGACTAAAGGCTTTTCTGGTTGGGATGTTTCTTCGGTGTATCCAAGACCAGTCTTTATAAGTGGAGAACGTTGAACCTTGATGATTTCATCTAAGGTTTCTTATCCTTTATAAAATCTAATATTAAGAGATTTTGCCTTCTCAAGTTCTCTTCTTAGACCCACTACTTCACATTCTAATTTTTCATTCTTCTTTTCTCTTTCATTGAGTTGATGTGTCAAAGTGTCTATGATCATATTCTTTTCTTCCAAACAGATTTTAGGTTGAGTGATTTCTTTAATACAATCTTCCTCTTCTAAGGCATCCATAAAATCATCATTGTCATAAGGCATGAGTAGTTTAAAAGCTTGTTCATATTCATCTTCATCACTATTAGACATGCCATCTCTATCTTCATGAGTATAATAACTTCTTCTATTGACAAACTATTTTCTATTACCCTTTGTAGAATCCTTTCCCTTTTCATGATTATCTTTATTAGTACATTTAGCAACACAATGGCCAACTCTACCACAGGAAAAACATTTGAATGGAAACTTCCCTTGGAATCTTCCAAAACCCCGTTGAAGTTTCTTTACAAAGTTTACCTCATCTTCTTCTGAAATATATCCTGATTCCTTAAGATCTTCCTTTTCTTTTCCCTTTGTTGAAGGTTTGAAAGCGGCTTCTCTAATATCTAATGTACCTCCTTTCCTCATTTCAAAGGTAGTTAAATTTCCATGAAGTGGAATAATAGTAATAGATAGGAGATCCTTCCTTTCTTCTATGGCATATACTTTTGACTCAAATTTAGAAGACAAAGATCTTAGAATTTTCTCTACTAAAGTAGCCTCCTTTATTTATTCACCTACATTCTTCATATAAATTACAATCTCATCTACTCATAAAAAGTAACTAGAAATACTTTCATCACTATGCATATTGAGAGTTTCATACTGAATTCTGAGAGTTTGGATCTTAACACATTTTACTTGGGAGTCTCCTTCGTAGCTTTGAATGATTCTGCCCCATATTTTTTTGGTTGTCTTGAGCTACATGACTCTGACAAATTCTAATTCTGACAGACTTACGAATAAAGTATTGACGTCTTTAGCATTAGTTTTGTATAACTTCTTTCCTGTTGTATTTATTGGTATTACTGCTGGAAATTGGTATCCTCCTTCCAAAATTTCCCAAATGTCAGATCCATGTGACTAAAGGTAGGCTCTAGTTCTTCTCTTCCAATATACTAGGTTGTTTCCATTGATGATTGGTGGTTTGATATATCCCATGCCTTTGTGCTTGTTCATCTTCAGAGATCTACCTCCAAGCAATCAAGCTTCTTCCAAAGGACCTACTCTAATACCAATTGTTGGGAATAATATGGAGAGGAGGAGGGGGTGAATCAATATTATTAATTCAATCATTTTTTATTTGATAATCATATTTATATACGCTACTTCAGTGAAGTTAACTAGCATGTGCATGCAATTGTGATTAAGGAAACCATCGTATATCCAGTGAACTTATGATTCAATTAACTTTAGTGCATCAGTACTTTATTAAACAACAACTATGTGCAGTAATAACAAAATAAAACATCACACATAAGCAACAGAAATGACCACCAATATTTCAGGTGGAAACCCAATGTGGGAGAAAAACCACCTACTATTGTCGTATGTCTCTTCTTTTAATATAAATAAAATTTGTTTACAATCTTGTACTGGTGCAGACCCATACCAGTACACAGGCACCCACCTGGAGAAGGCTACAACCTTCTCTTATTCTCCATAATCTACTGGAAGGAAGCTACAAGCCTTTAGCTCTTGTACTAACCGAGATGTTTACGAGTACGTAGGCATCAACCTACAGAAGGCTACGACCTTCTCTCTTCCTCCAGGGATCATGTTTCATAAATTTAATCCTGGTACACAAAAACACAATGTGAAGGCCGCATTTCATCGAATTTTCATACTAGACCCATTAGTAACATTGAAGCTCAAACTCAATAAAATTTGCATCAACCAATAATCAGTCAATTTGAATAGTTGGATCACTGTCACGAGAACACTATGTTGAACCCAGAAACATGCATTATCAACTAGAACCAATTGCAACCCCAAGAATCATATGTCAGAATGTATATGCTACTTCAGTGAAGCCAACCTGCATGTATACACTACCTCCTTTAACCAAACTTGCGTATACCTCCAAAATTGTTGAATCATAAAAACATTTGAATCAAACCCATACCATCCAGTAACATTCTGAAGATCTACTGTCAAATTACAAATATCTAAATAGACAATAGAAAAGATCACCCTTCTCACTTAAGCAATAAATCAATCAGACTCAATCACCTTATGCATTCAGTTCTACTTTCATATCTAAGAAGACATCATTGATAGATAGCAGTAAAGTAGTAGCAGTGATCAAATAGATCAGTCATTTCTAAACAATAGGCTTTCATTTTGCATACGCTACTTAGTAGTGCCAAACAAGTGTGTATACATTCCTTCACCAAGGGGAACCAACATATAGATCTGCAAATACTAAATTAAAACTTCACAGCTATTCCAAACTTCAGCCATACTGGGATCATAACATTTACAGAATAAAACATGGGCTAGCATTCAGATCTATCCCATCTAGCATGAGATGATATGATGATAAGTCATTTCAGGGCTCATGGTCCTGATCCAAAATTGTATCCAAAGGTGCAAAAAATATTTCAGATCATATCATAATCATAGCCCCTACAACATAAAATATACTTCAGATAGAAGTATTCCTGAGAAACCCTTTCACTTGCATGCTTAGCCCTTTGATCTTCTCCTCCTTATATAGTTTTAGTCTTTCTCAATACCTCAAACCAAAAAAACACTTGGAACCTATGGTATTCTTCGACGGAATCAAATAATCATTACTCCGCTCAAAATTGTGGCCTGATACCATGGTATTGACCCTTGGTATTATTTTAACCTTAATTTTCCATCCCATACACACTTTTCCTTCTGTGAAAGCGCGTCCATACATATACGCTGTTTTTGATCTGTGAACCCGCTTGTACATGCTACTTTGACAAGGTGAACCTGCGTATATAGATTAAACTAACTTAAAACATCCTTTTCCTTCAAATTCTTGATTTTGATCAGTAGTCCTTTGTTCCAACTTCCTGTTCTTCTGTATATTGCCTTGTTACAATGTGATTTTCCCTTTATCAAATCTGAACTAACTTGTGAGTGAGTTGCCATAAAGGACAACACCTATACCATAATGCCAATAACTGTCGTGAGGGTTGATCTGTGATATAAGGTTACTTCTTCTCCCTCCTCCATGTCACGCAATCCTGCATTATTGCATATCAATAGGTTTTAAGTCTCGAAATAGCAAAGGGAGTATGATATCAAGATATGGACCAAAATCATCGGGGAGGGCTGATTTTTAAATGCAAAGGAGAGCATGGAAAGATATAGCTCGACGGGCCTATTTCTCTCTCTCTTCTAGGGGGATCATGTGGTGGCCTTTGATTGGTCTTCAGAACTGACGTGGCAGCTGACATTGGCAGTAATGGGGCAGTACAGAGGGTGACGTGGTTGTACAGGGGACATGTATCATCCAGTTTCAACATTTTTAGGGGTGAGATGGAGCCATTGTCGGGTAACACGTGTCACCACTCATTGGGTGACACGTGGTAGTGATGATGTAACCCATCATAGTCAACGATCGATGATGGCATAGTGTAAAGCTTTATCTTCCACCAAAATTCCTTCTCGACTATGATTGTAATAAGGAAATCAGACCTCAGATGCGATAAAGTATGACGGCTGGAGCCCTAGCTCTCAAATATTTTTCTAGTCCATGCTCCCCCTCCTCTTATCTACAATGTTTCTTTTCCACATTCCGAGACCCTCGAGGGCTGAACTATTTGTTGCCATTTTGGTTCAATATTTATGGGACTTCACTAATATCATGGCCGACTGTATGGTCTCATTATTGGACCCTTTGGGATAAATGGTGTTTCCCTGTTGATTCCAAGCATGATTAATATGCAACAATCTCCTCTTGATAATCTAATTTCACTTGTGTTTTTCTTTCTTTCAAATAGTGTAATGAATGCAGTTGGTTCCTCCTCAATCTATGGATTTATCTTAGCCATTTTGGCATAGAATGATACCCATGATATGTTTGATCTGAAACCTTCTTTTTCTCCTCTATTTCTATCATCTCATTCGAAAACCATGGTTTAAGATTATGTATTGCTTACATCTCTATCCACTGAATTCCCCATTTTGCTGGAACATTACTGCCTAGGATTTTTTTTGTTACAGCCCTATGCATCTATTTCTTTCACTCCTATCCTCCTCTTCACCATCAATACAACTTCAGTTTAAGCTGTCCCATTTTCGTGTGTCAGCCACCAGAAGGAGAAGTCATTTCTCTTTGAGATTCCCCAAATACACCCCATCACTTGGATCCATGAGTTTGCCTGAATCTTCCTCTTCGAAATCTTATTGAACCAAGCCCCTCCTATTTCCTTTTCCCTTTTACATCATAATTGGAGCCTCACATATAACCTTACAAGCACTCTTCTATTTAAGATGTTCTAGGCACTGGTCTAAAATCAACCCATAGGTTATCTCTAGGGAGCTTTCCTTGCCTCTTGCTGCTTTTGTGCTTCATGGTGAAAGATTTAGCCCCAACATCTTTCTCGCATCTTTATCGGGGAACATATTAGAATATTTTTCCCTGGGTATGACAAAACTTTTCATTTCCTCTATTAGGTGAGCATAAGAAGTATGGATTGAAGATCTCTCACCTTGGAAACTCCACTATCAATTCTTTGGTAAACATCTTGGCAACTCCACTCTCCATATCTCTATTTGATCATCCTCGATTTCAAGCAGCACCATAGTCACTGTGATGCTACAACAACTTAAAACACTCCCTACCTTTGAAGTTGAAACCAATCATATAGGGAGGTTTTCAAGATGGACCTTCCTGCATTTCTGGCCAACAAATTCGCCCCACTAGATCTCTCTTTTTTTGTTGGTTCTCCCCATAATGTCCATTCATTTCATGAGTGGGATAGATATTTGCCTAGATTCAGTGGGAACACACAGAGAAGGCCCGATGAGCACCTAAAAGAGTTTCACGAATTCATGGAGCAACAAGGTATTTTCTTTTAAGATGTACAAATGAATTTGTTCATGTATTCTTTAGAACAAGGTGCTAGAGTCTAGTACAAAACACTACCTCATGGCATCATATCTTCTTTGAAGTATTTTCATATAGTATTCCATCAATATTACAAAAGATTTTACACCTCGAATGCTTCATTGGAAGATTTCTTCACACCTCTTAATGATGAAAAAATTCCTAAGGTTGAAGACCTCGCTAAAGATGTTTGTAGAGCTCCACTCCAAGAAAACATCTACTTGCATCAGGAAGCATCACCCAATGATCTAGAAATGGAAGAAGTAGATATCACTGAGCTACCAACAAACCCTCAGGAGTTTGATTCAACCAAACTGCATGTTTCTCTTTCTTGTGATAAATACAACTTTGCTGGAGAGTCCAGTGATGAAAAGCCACCATGCTTCTAGTCAAGGAAAGTTGCGCAAGAAAAAGAAGCCCATCAGGAAGTCAATGAAGAGCCTCTAGTTTCTAATGCTCCTATTTTTCCTGGAGAACAAGACCAAGACCCTCCTCTAAATCATGATTCAGATTACCTAGAGGACAAGGAAATGGTCATGGAGGTTCAGAAGGAGTTGCTTTCCAGCAAGTGGAGAAAATCCTCCCAACAGTAGGATTTTCTTGAAAAGGTTGAAGTTGAGGAGTTGAACGATGATTGTAGCTACCCTAGCCAAAAGGATATCAGCTAGCAGACTACTCATAAAAATGAGGTAGCTACAAATTTTCCTTGTTCTTTCCAATACCTTGTGGCTAAGTACATGAGAAATTTATTGCGTCAACAACAGTTGTGTCCAGAGCATGCTTCAAGATTTTCATTTGCAAATTTTTCATGTTGCATGCCTGTTTTAACCTTTATTTTCAGTAGTATGAAGGTAAGTGGTATAGTACTCTTATGTTGGCCTCGCTCTCTTGGAGAGTTGAACATACTTAGCTTAATTAATTATTGTGCATAAGTAGGATTGTACATAAATAATCCGACCAGTTGAGCATTTATGTTTTAGTTTTTAGAATTTTTATTTTTGTAGTTTAGAGTCAAGAGGAAAGTCCCATGGAGATTTTGTAGATTATAAAAATGCATTTATTACTGACTCCATGCTCAATGGTGAAGGATATTGGTTTGTAGGTTCTCAGTACCTTGCAAGCAAGGCACCGTCCCCAGTAAGAGCCAATGTTGTCACTTACTGCTTCATCGGTCACTAGTTTCTTCCAAAGCCAAATACCAATGATGTTTGATGTCAATTTCTAAGACACATAAGCTATCTGAGCTTGAGGGGGCCCACTTGCGTAGTGCTCAAAAAAAAAAAAAATTGGTGGTATATGGAAGTCAAAAAATGGACTGCTGGGGCAGAAATTAAAGCATGTTCAAGAATTCCCTTGAAAAACTGAGAAACCCCAAAAAAATGGCTAAGTCAGAAGAGACAATCACAATCAAGGACCAGGCGCAGAGAACATCGCAAATCGGCAAACCGTGGGTTCCATACTTAACAAACCTCACTGGGGGATGATCCCATGGTATAATGTAACATCATCGTGGAAGATCTAAAAGGGCTAACAAAGGAAAAGGAAAGAAAAATAGGGTAGGAAGATACCCTATCTCTCTCCTTCATGTGGGCCACATGTCACACTACCTGCAGTCCCACATCTCGTGTATGAGCAAGGTCCTAAAGCACATGTTTAAGGAGTATCAGTGGTTTAAAGCACCAAATGCTGATATCGCATCAGAAATCTTGGCACTCCAATAGTCCCGCACTTATAGCAAACTCCAAAACCATCGTGAGGGCTGATCTACAATATAAGGTTATATCACTGAGGAGGGACCAATTCCGATTTTCAAAGAAAAAGGTCACCAAGCCAAGGGACGGGCCATTCCTTCTCTCTCCTCCACGTAGCGTAATCTTGCATTATCACATATTTCCGGGGTTTGAGTCCTAAAACATCAATGGGAGGTCGATATCATGATATGGACCAAAATCGTGAGGGAGGGCTGATTTTTAAATGAAAAGGAAACCATGGAAAAATAGGGCTCGTTGGGGCTCTTTCTCTCTCTCCTCCAGGGGATCCATGTGGCAACCTCTGATTGGTCTTTAGCACTGACAGAGCAGCTGGAATCAACAGTAATGGGGTAGTATGGAGGGTGATGTGGTCATACAGGGGACACATGTCACCCAGTTTCATCATTTTCATGGTCGAGATGGAGCCATTGTCGGTGACACGAGCCACCAGTAATTGGGTGACACATGGCATTGATGGCATCACCCATTGCAGTCAACAATCAGCGATCATACAATGTAAAGCTCTCTCTTCCACCAAAATTCCTTCCTAGATGCAATTGCAATATAGAAAGTGGTGCTCGGATGCGATATAGTATGGCGGTTGGAGCACTGGCTCTTAGATATTTTAATAATTCCATCTCCGCCCTCCTCTTATAAATAGTGGGAAGCAATATTATACAAAGGTTTTTTTCCGGATTCTTAGACCCACGAGGGTTCACCTCTGTGTTATCATTTTAGTTCAATATGTTTTAATGGGACTTCACTAATAACATGGCGGAGTGTATGGAATCGTTATTGGACCCTTCGGGATAAATAGTGTTTGTTGTTGATTCGAAGCATGATTAATGTGCAGCAAGTTCCTCTTAGTAATCTGATTTCACCAATGTTTTTCTTTCTTAGAAATAGTGTAATGAACACAGTTGGTTCCTCCTCAATATATGGATTTAAATTAGTTGTTTTGGCAGAGAACAATACACATGTTATGTTTGATCTGAAACCTTCTTTTTCTCCCCTTTTTCTATCATCTCATTGGAAAACCATGGTTTAGGATTCTATCTTGCTTGCAACCCTATCCAATGAATTCCACTTTCTACTGGAATAATGCTACCTAGGATTATGTTTGTTACAACCCTATGCATCTATTTCTCTCCCTCCTGTCCTCCTCTTCACCATCAATACAACTTTAGTTTAAGCTGTCTCATTTTCTTGTGTCGGCCACCAGAAGGAGAAGTCATTTCTCTTTGAGATTGCTAAAAAACCCTCTAGCATTTGGATCCATGAGTTGGCCTTAATCTTCCTCTTTGAAATCTTATTGAACCAAGCCCCTCCTATTTCATTTTTTGTTTTACATGACAATCAGAGTGTTGAAACCCCCTTGCATATAACCTTATAAGCACTCCTCTATTTAAGATTTTCTATGCACTGGTCTACAATCAACCCATGGGTTGTCTCTAGGGAGGTTTCCTTGCCTCTTGTTGCACTTGTGTTGGATGGTGCAAGATTTAGCTGAAACAGAGATAATCAAAAAGTAAAAGAGATCAAACATAAAACTAACTACCTTTATTATCTATGACATAAAATTTACTTTTCTACAAATTTCACGTGATGGAATACATTAAAAGGCAAAATTATAGAAGGTAAGTATGAATCGTATATATTTAATATGAAAATTAGTGTATACATAGAAGGAGGTTTCCAACCCTTGACATTGGCATCGCTTGAAATAGTTGTTCATTGTCTTGAAATCATTTTCTACGTCACCCTTTCTAGGTCACTAAAGGGTATTCTTTGTCCAACACTCTACATAGTTCAATTATAGAAAATTAATTATTCTCTTTCCTCAAAATCATATGGGGAGCACATAATAGATTACGAAACAACTGTTGCGAACTAGAAACTCAGGAATCAAATCTCATTTGGAGATCTCAACATGAAACTATTAGCATAAGGGTGCTCCACTACACTTCTTCCTTGGGAATTATTAATTAAATGTAGAATTTTGTTGGGTTATTTGTCTATTCACTACAAGAGGGGAGTAAGTAGGAAACATAGCTAACCCTACCCAAAAATGAGCAACTGTGCACATATTTAATCTCTTTTACAGAATTTTTAAGGAAGATGTGCACTACAGAAGAAGGAGGCATGTATATGAACATGTTGTCCAAGTGCAATAAGTGTATGTATATGATTTTCTAGAACAACAATCACATATGCAAGACAAAAAAGGTATTTTTGAAAAAGTATTAAGTGGTTGTGAATATTTAAAACTCATTGGAGTTAAATATTAAGGCCACAATATGCATGCTTGATGAAAAGGGTACCAAAATATTATATAACAAATGTCACCTAGTGTATCATGTCAAAAGTGAATTTGATGGAAAAAATGCATTATAAAATACAGAAGGAACATTTGCAGTGGTCACATGAAAATTTCACCATATAGTGGACCTAAGTGATACATAAAAAAATAATTTGAGTAACAACTAAATCACTTCGCAAAGCAAGAATATCCATGCCTAAGTATAGATAATCATGACCACCAAATCCAATACATCATGGACTCATAAAGTATATGTTAAAAGGAATCAGGGCCAAGATAATAAGTAGAAAATTGATACGTGGATATACTAAGTAGAAAACATGGCCATGAGAGAGATGCACAATGGATCCATGTGAAAGTAGAATATATCATATAAAAGAGGATACTTGAAGTAAAATAGTTGAAAACTCTAACCCTCCATAAGTGCCAATGTAAAAAATGGAAGTGGCATTGTTATTACAACTTAGGTAGAAACATATATGAGGTTATGCTACTATAGACTCGATGTATTCAAACCAAATAGTTGAAAGTATGAGTTTGGGCCATGTGAATAAATGAGTGAAACTCCTGGGTTCATTAAAATTAATATATTCTTTGTAAAAAAATGGGAGTCCAACTAAGAACCTGTGAATTGTCATTTTCTCCTCCTTAATGAAGCCCACATATCTCAAAAACTCTAAGAACTTTCTTTCACACTCCTACATGGTCACGTTTCCTAATTTATGTCTAAATAAATTTTGCGTCTTCTTATCATATTAGTTGTCCAAAAGATATTTATGATAAAAATATTTCTTAAATTGGCTCTAGGAATTCCTTTCCTCATCAACATGCTTTAATTTCTCCAATTGGACCCACCATACAAAGGCTAGGGGAAATTTTAGGGGCTAAGATTCGCAGTTGGGCTAATTTTCCAAAATAAAGATTCACCAATTTCCATATCTTCTAAAAAATATTAGCTCAAATATTATTATATATAACTACATTTCCTTAAAAGTCACCAAACATTTATATAGAATAATATAAATTAATTAGAAATCTAGACATTTTTATATAAGTATCATCAAACATTTTACAATTTTTTTTTTTTTTGAATGTGGTTCACGAGCACCCTGGTCAATGAGTGATCGCTACGTCCACGGAAAAAGCTGGGCGATAGCTAGGCTAAATAGCCCCTCGGCCTACTGCAAGACCTGACCCCAAGGGCTTTGGGTGGATTCTACCCTGTGACCTCCTGATGGCGAGGCACGGTTTTTTACCAACTGAGCTAACCCTTGGGGCTGAAATTTTACAATTTCTATAAGAGGGACAAGTAAGATTCAACAAGGTTTCTAAACTTTAATATAAACTTCCATCTTTAAAATTTTCCCTGATCAAGGCATTTAATTGCAAATGAACTATGCATACGTTGATGATGCTGGAAGCCGCCAACATACAATGGTTCTCCCCAATATGAAGTCCCAACTTCACTTCTCACCATTTGGAATAGGGAAAACTTTAAGGATGAAAATTTATATTAAAGTTTAGAAACATTGGCAAATCTTACTAGTCCCTAATGTTTAATATGTAAAAAGTTTAGCAATATTTTTGTAAAAATATTTAGACTTCTAATGATTTTATATTGTCTCTATAAAATTTTGGCAATTTTTAAGATAAAATATTTTTTTTTTATAAATTTTGGGTGTCACTTTTAGAAAAAAAATGGAAATTGGTGATTTTTTTTGGAAAAAGCATGCAAAATTAGCCCACTTTCAAATATTAGTCCCTAAAATTTTCCCTAATTTGGAATAGGAGCCACATCCAAGAAATAGGTCTAGCTGCAATGCTCAACATATGAGAGCATACATATACTTTTGAGATGAGAAAGTAAGTTAGCCTTGTGAGTCACACAATCATAATGTGTATAGGGTGCTTTCATGGATGGGGAAAGGAAACAGTGAGCCTTTAGAAGATAAGTAATAGTACTATCCTAATAAAGACACACATGTATAGATAGAAAGAATCACCAATTAATTTGCAAAATAGTTCACAAAGTAACAATGATCATGAAAGAAAGTAAAGACAAACAATTCAAAAATACATACCAAATCCAACAAAATATTTCATTTTATTTAGTACATATTAAACACAAACATACATCACAAACATGAAATAATAGTCTTACAACATTCACGATACATGCAAGAGAGTGTGCCAACTCTGATAGCTTCAAAACATTAAGTGTAAGTTCCAAGATATGTAATTACTATGTTGCATCACTAGCTCCAATAGTGGAACATTAAAACTCCAGTTTCTCCTCAAAGGAATGATCTTATCTCATATGCCTAGCTTGAGAAGCCACAGTGAAAAGTCCTTCACTTTAGTTATGAAGATTTATTTATAATAAATGATGTAACCTTTCACCTCTCATATGAGTCATGACCTCCCCCATGACTCTTGAGCTCCCATATGACTTTTGAGCTCCTACATGGCTCTTGGACTTTCTAGTGACTCTTCACATTCCTTTTGTTCCCTTAATGCTTCCACACATTTATATTTTCCATTTTTCCAAATTACAAAATTATATTCCAACAAAATGTGGCAAGAATACATGGTACAAAATAACACTCTTGTTTTGACACTTTGAGGAGCTACAAATGGTGGTTGTGACATGAGAATTCATTACAATGTATCAATTTCAAGTACTTATCTTTGCTACTATGTCTTCAAACCTTCATAGTGGATTTGACTTGTACTTTATCTTCACCCTCCAAAAGGTCTTGTTATAGTATTACAACCTTCCGTGTCATGTTGGTTTCCATCTATGTGTCATAGTTCAGGGTTCCTTTATCTCATGTATGATGTTATCCTTGTATCTTATCTCCACAAGTGTCTTATTGCAACCTTTCCTTGATGACCTTACTAAAAGTCAACTTCCATGTTAAGATAGTAGTACCTAAAAGTGAAGTTCAAATATGGAAAAGCAATATCAGTCCCAAAATAACCTATTCTACATTGATTTCACATGAAAGATTCTAATTGTGATGGGTCAATGCACAAGGACTTAGAGAGAGAAATTATTGGCATAGATCATATAGTAAATAGTCAAGAAGTTAAGGTTTTGGCACTAGAAATGTGTACTATGCAATGGAAAGAGAGAGTGGCACTTCTTGGCTGAAGAGGGCAAGTCCATGAGGAAAGGGTGACAAGCTTGATCACTGAGACTATGCAGTGCATAGTGATTGAGGAGGAGACTCCATGTATTGCATGGGTTTCCACTACAATGTCCAGATTACCCTACTATCCATATAGAGTGGACAATGAGAAACACAAGGAAATGTTGATCACAGGTTTGTGGAGTGGGAACGTCTAACCAAAAAGGAGTTGGGTGACTATGATCTAAGGATACACAATGTGCAATGAAGGGAGTTATTATCTAGGTGGGTACAAGGTAGAAGTTTAGGATAAAAGAGTCTCACTTCTAGGGCATGGAAGTCTTCAATGCACTCATCCCTTGGCTGGAAGTTAGAATTGCTCATAACTTGTGTGTGAAGGAAGAACTCCAAAATTAACCAAGTGTGATATTAGTGGGACAAGAGAGTCAAGGTACAAGTATACAACAGATGTTGTGAACAGGTTCCCCCAAGAGAAAATTTTGGGCTAAAAGCCCATGTTTTGGGAAAATTTTGTAATAAATTTGTAAAGTCTCTACATTTTGCGGTCATGGAGTGCGTTGGTGTCAAGATTTATAAAGGGTTGTCTGCCCTTATTTTGTAAAGTGTCAAGTCGGATCTAAAGATCTAAACATGGTTCGCGGACCATGGGATTGTATAAAAAAGAGCTACGTAAGTAATCTCTGAGTAGTGAAGGGTTAAGTTAAGGAAGGAAGAAATTAACCTAAGTGTTCTCAGGTCTTAGTGTAGGTAGAGGCTTTGCAGCTAAGTTTGAAGAGGCCTAGGG
The DNA here is from genome assembly GCA_000404065.3 of Pinus taeda. Lineage (NCBI taxonomy): Eukaryota > Viridiplantae > Streptophyta > Pinopsida > Pinales > Pinaceae > Pinus > Pinus taeda. The sequence continues at coordinate 121,163 of APFE031639793.1, read as the reverse complement.
TGGAAGTCCACAACTAAGTGCGCGGACCACTGCAGCTGTGTGCACAAGGTGGATAGAGTCTATATTAAACAAGAAGATGTCAATAAAGAGAAGTATTCTGCAAATTTTGTGTATTTAGTTCCTGCTAATGCATCTGATTATATTGCGTTTTGGGTTTAATTTACAATGTTTATTTGATGCATGAATATATGTGATTATATCTATTAATTGAACGCAAGTAAGGATATCAGTTTACGCGGTGTTAATTATGATAGATTAGTAAGATAAGTAAAACACTTGAGATAACTTGGGAACCTATAGAATACATTGTCATAGTTTCACGCGAGTACGTGGACCATGGATTAGGGCTACGTGAAGGTCAATCGAACACCTTCGCAGAGGTACTGAAGGGTGGAATAAAGGGTAGACTGACAGAGCCCTAAGGCTTAACGACATGAGTGAAAGTATGGGCAGAGGGTATAAATTGACATCATGACCATATCAGGGTGCAGAAACATGGTTCCAACATCCCCTCATACTACTTCAAGTGAGAATTTAGTTTGTGCTCCACGGGCTGATGCCGAAAGGGCCAATAGTGTAGGGATTTGTTTGGCTAACTAACGTTGAACCTAGGTCAAGCTCCACAAAGCCAACATATGGTTCCGTTGTTGGGACTGAAATATGTATGAGAGATGTGTGATGTCATATCACTGGAATCTAGCTAAGAAAGAGGTCAAAGACTGGTTGGATAGAAAGATCCATGAATTCATGGCATAGGAGAACAGAAACCCGCGACTGATGAAGGAATAGTGGCTGGACAGGTACTTGTATATAGAAATCCAGGAGATATTTTTCTATTCCTTTCCAGTTGAGTTATACAAGTGGATTGTGAAGCTAGCAAATAGCCAAGGAAGGTGGAGGCTTGAGAGTCCTATTGTTTGGACCCTGGAGCTGGTACAGAGACCGGAAGTTACTAAGGATAAGATCACCCATGTTGTTGATCATTGGTGATTGTACCATAGGAGGATTTGTGACTGAATTCGTGGTCAATACCTTAATCAATTATAGCGAGGTGGAGCGGCGCCTTTTCAAACGTCCACGAGGTAAGTACTTGAAATCTTTAAATAATTGGATTAAGATGTTATTGTCCAAAAAATGGGTTATGCAGCTACCTTGATATTCGGAGCTACGCGAAGTGGAAAGACTTACATGAACAAAGGAAGAAAGGGTCTTGAATATCACCCACTAATTTCACCTTTGCTGGGTGATGAAGAGGGAGTAGCGCAAGCTTCCTTGTAAAGTGTTGTTCATTTAATAAAACAGAGATTCCTGTGACTTCCACCTCCACCTACACCACCTCCAACTTCATTACTGTCACCTATGACTTCGCACACACCAGCACCACATCCACCATAGTTCAACATGGTGAACCCAGTAAAGCTACCTTTGTTTAAGGGCCTCAAAAATGAGGACCTAGACTAGTTTTGGTTTGTCATAAAAGTTGTATGGGAATCTTATGATGTTACAAACGATCACATGAAGAAGGAAACATTGGTTAGTGCTTTGCAAGATCACGCGCTAACTTGGTACATCAAGTACTCTAACAATAACCCAAATTTTAGGCTGGCAGAGATCCAGACTGCGTTAAATAAACAGCTCAATAGGCCTCAATCCAAGGCATAATCAATTGTGGGGTTCAGGGAAATCATGATGAAACTAGGTGAGACACCTTGGGAATTGGATCAAAGATTGAAGTGTAAAAATCCGCGAAGCTAATATGAATTTAACAGATGGACAACATCGCGAGTGGTTCGTGGCTTCGCTCCTGCCTCACCTAAGGGTTGCACTATCACAACAGAAGAGTACGACTCAGGCAGAGGCCTTGGAGATTTCAATAAGACTGCATGAAACATCGATGCAAGATCTGAATCTATGGTTCAGCAAATCCATGTGGAGTTGCAAAATCTATGCCTCGAAATGAAAAGTTTGAAGCAGGCCATAACAGATCAATCGGAGGCACATGAAGAGATATGGTGCCAGAAATGTAGAGGCCAGGGGCATAAAAAAGACCACTGCCTAGTCTTTGCGAACTATATTGCAAGAGGAGGACCGATGCCTTTGAGGTTGGAAGCCGAAGCAAGACCAAGCGTGGGGCCTATGTTTTGGTACGCTATATCTCAGGTTGCAGGAAGACATACAACTGATAACTGTCATTCGCTGTAGAAGTTTGTACAAACACCATAACAATTGTTTTGCAACTTCTGCAGTCCACTAGGAAATGATGAGTGCAACTGCTAAAGTTATGAATTGATGATGGATAGAACAACTGCCTATAGATTTTAGGCAGAAATGCGACCCCCTGACCAGAGCACTAGGATGGTGAAAACAGGCTTTTAGGGGCGCGGATGAAGCTGATGCAAAGGAGGACCTAGCAGAGGTTGGGGATAGTTGATTTGTTACAATTCTAGAGGATGTGGACACTATGACCGTGAATGCACTAACCCAACGCATCCATCGTGCAAATATTGTACTTAGTTTGATCATGAGATGAAGGATTGTGCTACACTGATAGCGGGGATATGCGACATAGGGGTGCTACCACTGTAGCCGACTTAGAACCTGCAAATGATGAGGGCTATGCCTCGCGAAGAGGATCTGAATGTGAATATAATGCATTAAACTGGAATTGCAACGAGCGATGATAAGAGGTAACAACCTGAAGACAACGAATGGTTTTTGCAAAGCTCTCGCGAAGGAGGTTGAGTTTGATTAGGATCATGCACAAGAAACATTCATGGAAGCAAAAAAGAGCATCCCTGAGGCCTCTACCTCAGGGAACCAGGATAAGCCTATTCAAGAAATGCACCCTTCTATGCTTATGACCTTTTTGGAGACCTACATGAAGCTGTTGTGTGATAACAAGGTTGTGAAGGGGTTACAGGAACTTATAAATAAATGTGCCAGAAATGCTCTGGGTGAACCGTGTGTGGCATGGAAGATTGCTAAGCATAAAGAAGGACAGGGTGTGAGATGAGACTCACCGCGTAGATAGGAGAATATGAAATGGATCAGGTTATTCTGGATCTGGGGTCAGATGCAAATGTTTTGCCGAACCAAACTTGGGAGCGGATGGGGAGACCCACTCTACAGTGGTCTCTAAACCAATTATGTATGAAAAATCATCAGAAGATCATCCCCATGGGACGGCTACAACGAGTAACTGTAGATATTGAAGGCGCAAGCGCATTGGCTAATTTTGAAGTAATAGAAATTGTGGATGACAATGTACCTTTGATTTTTTTGCGCAGTCATTCATTCATTCAAGTACTACTTTCATAAGTTTCTGGAGGTTTACTTTGATGACTAGACTGTGTTTGGGTTGGTAAAGCACCATGTGGCCATTTTATGCTTAATGCTAGATACTTGTTGAAGGTACTAGATTGCACTCAATCTGAGGAAATGTCCTTTTTGTGTTCCTTTTGGGACTCTGCTCAATCATGTGATTTGTAAAAAGGGACTGATTGTAGATCCCGTGAAGATCGTAGTGATACTTAACTTGGAGGTGTCGAGGATTGTGAAACAGTTGCGCGCAACGTTGGGATATACTAGGTACTATAGGAAGTTTATCAAGGGCTATGCCCAAATCACCGCACATATGCAGAAGTTGTTGAAAAAGTGTTAGACCCCTATAATACTAGTGATTCCCCCATTACAATTATCATTGTATCCCTTATTATTATTATTGTGCCCCTATTGTCCCCAGATTGTTATTAGTATGCCCCATAGAAACCCATTATTGTTATTTTTGTGCCCTTATGTTATTACTGTTATGTTGGCTTGATTATATTGTGACCCCTTAGACTCCTATATATAGAAGGTGGGTTTAGTCATTTGTATCATCTAGGAATCATTCATTTGTGTAATGTAAAGGAGGTTGCCCCTTCAAAGAGACTAAATTCTAAGGCATTGATCTATGTTTTCTATCTTTTTGTGAGTTGGTTTCCTAACATTTGGTATGAGAGCTTTGGATTCTAGGGTTTCGTTGTTCCAAACAGGTCATCGTGGCATTTTTTCTCTAAGTTTTTTTCTATGATGTTTCAGAAGATAAAAAGAAAAACCATTTGAGCCGAAAGCGTTCTGAACTTTGGGTCCGAATATGATCTGAGGAAGTTATGGTTTTTGCAGACTCACGAATTACATTCCAAACAAGTGACCTGAGGAAAATCATCATATCTTTTTTTGTGAGCATCAAATTGAAATTTCATCAGAAGTTTCAGAAAGAGGACAACCTGTAGTTTTCTATTGATTAGTTTCAAGTACTAAGGTCAAATCAATGACATGTGGCACATCATACAAGTTTTCTCTACTGAACTATTCTATAATCAGGTCACAGTGAGAGATTTGGCATAACGCTTCCTTGGAGAAGCCAATATTGATTAGACATCCAGGCTTAGACAGAGGACTCAAAGGGCTACTATAGGACGAGATCTTAGATATTCTAGATTTGCAATTATGGAGATACAAAAGATTCAATATCGAACTCTTAGAAAGTGAAAAGAAAGTTGTGTAGTTTTTTTAAATGTTGTAGAAGATTGGTTTGAGAAATTAGTTTGAAGAAATTCAAAGGGAATAGTGAAGAATTATTAGCATTAATTAATGCCCCGAAGAAATAAAATTAAAGCACCTAGTAAGCAACCTGAAAGCTCTAGCATGACTTGTGAAGAAGAGGAAGAAATGCAACATGATATATCAAAATTACAATACCAAGTACAACAAAATTCACTCTCACTAAAGGTAAATGAAGCCAAGATGAATGGCGTGGAAGCTAATATGAATGGCATGCAAGTTAACATGGATGTCTTGGAAGCTAAGATGGATGGTATGGAAGCTACGATGAATGGAATGGCTGCTAAGATGAATGGCATGGACGATAAGATGGAAGAATTGAAGATAAATTTGAATAAGTTCCTACAAGAAATGGTCACTAATGGTGAAAGGGTAGTAGAGGAAACTAATGATGAGGGCAAAAGAAATGTTAATCATGATTTCATAGACTCTACTGTTGAATTAAAGTCCAACCATGTTCCAAAAATCGATATCAGGAAGTTTGATTGCAAGGATCCCATAATGTCCAAAACACACAAACATTTCCCAAGTGACAATTTGTTTACGAAGAAATAATAGCACATTATGAGGATACAAAAAGAAACACCTTTTTTAGCCAGTTGATAAATCTCGAACAAAAGGGTTCAATGATGGAGCACATTGAGGATTTCCAAAAATTGAACGTAATGGTAAAAGATACTCCAAAGGAGAATAGGATTGACGTGTTCAGAGGGACTTTAAAGGATAATATCCAACATGAGGGTTTCCTTTGGGAACCTGATTCATTAGAGAACCCATTCAAGTTAGCAAGAAAAATGGAAAGAAAAATTATGGCAACCAGGAAGCCTACCACTCACAACTATAAAGATGGAACTGTTGTTTCCCCTAGCCTTCCACGACCTACAAGGTTGACCCCACAACAATTGGAAGAGAAAAGAGAAAAAGTGATCTATTATAGTTGTGATAACAAATAAACTGAAGGTCTTAAGTGTGATGAGAAGAAATTATCTACATAGATCGTCAAGAGGAGGAAGAAAATGAACAAGAAATTTCGAAAGAAGATGATACACTCTAGGAACAAAACCTAGATAAAGAAGAAATGAATCCGACCATATCTTGTAATGTGTTGGCTTGAATTACCACTCTTCAAACTATCAGGATAGAAGGACATATCAAGAAGAAAAAGGTAATAGTGTTGATTGATTCGGGAAGTACCCATAATGTTATTCATTATAAGATAACAAAGGAATTGAATTGCTTCCTATATCCAGCAACAGATTGTCAAGTGATAGTTGCAAATGGAAGAACCATAAATTTCTCTAGAAAGTGCCATAATATCAAGATATCCATGGGATAATATGTATTGAATAGCCCAATGCTTTCCATTCCAATGGGTGGTGTTGATTTTGTACTAGGAGTCCAAAGGCTACAATCCTTGGGTACAATAGCTTTTAATTTTCAAGAACTTTTCATGAAATTTTGTGTAGAAGGAAAGGAAGTTGAATTAAGGGGTATTGCAAGGAAATTGGGAAAGATAATCAGCTTTAACAGTGTGACAAAGCTTCTAAAGAAGGAACAACGAGGTGTGATTGCACAATTATGTTCGCTAGACGTCCCCACATCGAATTCATCTATTTCTCCAGATCCCCAAAAAGTCTTGGACAATCATTCCAAGGTATTTGAGACTCCCAAAGGTCTCCCACCTATTTGTGATCATGATCAAGCTATTCATTTGATTCCAAGAACAGTTTCCCCAAACATCAGGCCATACAGATATCCCGATGCCCAGAAAAATGAAATTGAATGTATGGTTACAGAAATGCTGGAGGTTGGTATAATTCAACCTAGTCAAAGTTCTTTCTCTGCTCTAGTAGTATTGGCACATGTGTCCGAATAATAGGGAGCTCAACAAGCTCAATATTAAAGATAAATTTCCCATTCCTGTCATTGATAAATTATTGGATGAATTGCATGGATGAATTTACTTCACCAAGTTGGATCTTCATTTAGGATATCATCAAATCAGAATGAAGACTGAAGACATTCTGAAAACAACATTTAGAACTGATGAGGGTCATTATGAATTTTTGGTCATGCCTTTTTGCGTTACGAATGGACCTTCTACATTTCAAGTTTTGATGAATTCCATTTTCAAACCCTTCCTTAGAAAATTTGTGTTAATATCTTTTGATGATATACTAATCTACAACAAGTCTTGGAAGCATTGCATTGAACATGTTGACAGGGTGCTCAAACTATTGGAGGAGAAACAATTATATGCAAAAAGCTCCAAATGTTTCTTTGGAGTACAAGAGGTGGAATATCTGGGTCATATTGTATCTCATGAAGGTGTTAAGGAATGGAAAATCCCAACATCCATAAAGCATCTGTGAGGATTTCTCGGGTTGATAGGGTATTATCACAAGTTTGTTAAGAATTATGAGAGAATATCAACACCTCTAACAACATTATTGAAGAAAGATGCATTTTCATGAACTCCAGAAGCAACAAAGGCCTTCGAACATCTTAAAGATGGAATGTGCCAAGCGTCGGTCTTAGCTATGTTAGACTTCATAAAAACCTTTATTGTGGAATGTGATGCTTTAGGAAATGGAATTGGTGTTGTTTTAATGCAAGATGAAAGACCCACTGCTTTTGAAAGTCATCCAATCAAGGGAAATTATTTACACAAAGCTATTTATGAGAAGGAAATGTTGGAAATACTACATGCACTTAAGAAATGGCAACCCTACCTAATGGGAAGACACTTCAAGGTAAAAACCAATCATGATAGTCTTAAATATTTTTTAGAACAAAGATTATCCTCTGAAGAGCAACAAAAATGGGTCACAAATATGTTGGGTTATGACTTTGAAATCATCTACAAAAAAGGGAAGCAAAATTTTGTGGCAGATGCACTCTCAAGAAAGGATGAGGATGTCAAAGCATTATTGTACGCCATTTCTATTATCCAACTAAATTGGATAAACGAAGCAAGGGAGGAATGTGAGAATGACAAAGAAGTGTGGGCACTGATTTGAAAGTTACAACAAGATCCCAGTTGACGAGCAATCAAAAATCATATTTGAACCGGAAGTAGTTGCATAAACAAGAACTCGACAGCTATGAAATCAATCAATTTCGGAGTATCTCACCAAGTGGAAGAACTTATCCACTAAAGATTCCACATGGCAGGATGAGAATCTTATATAGAAGCATCTAGAACTACTCAAGCATTGAGGACAACAATTTTAAGAAGGAGAGGGGCATGTTAGGCCCCTATAATACTAGTGATTCCCCCATTACTATTGTCATTGTATCCCTTATTGTTATTATTGTGCCCCTATTGTCCCCTTTCTCATCAAGTGGAAGAACTTATCCGCTAAAGATTCCACATGGGAGGATGAGAATCTTATACAGAAGCATCTACAACTACCAAAGCATTGAGGACAACACTTTTTAGAAGGAGAGGGGCATGTTAGGCCCCTATAATACTAGTGATTCCCCCATTACTATTGTCATTGTATCCCTTATTGTTATTATTGTGCCCTTATTGTCCCCATATTGTTATTAGTATGCCCCATATAAACCCACTATTGTTAGTTTTGTTCCCTTATGTTATTACTGTTATGTCGGCTTGATTATATTCTGACCCCTTAGACTCCTATATATAGAAGGGAGGTTTAGTCATTTGTATCAACAAAGAATTGTTTATTTGTCTAATGTAGAGGAGGTTTCCCCCTCGAAGAGGCTGAATTCTAAGGTGTTGATTTATCTTTTCTATATTTTTGTGAGTTGGTTTCCTAACAAAAAGGATGTCACATTCTGTTGGAACGAGGACTGTCAAAAAAGCTTGGATGTGCTAGAAGGAAAAATGGTCACTACACCGACTTTAGTCAACCCAAATTGGAAGAAGTAGTTTCATGTACATGTAGACACGTCATTTATAGCACTAGGAGCAGTACTGACATAGGCCAGCGGAGGAGAATTGTACCATCCTATAGCTTTCACAAGGAGGAGCTTATCCAATATTGGGAAGAACTATTCCATCACCGAGCGTGAAGGATTAGCCATGGTATACGTGCTCTAGAAGTTTAGACACTATTTGTTAGGTGGACATTTCAAGATGTATACAGATCATTCTACGTTGAAATACCTAGTCAATAAGCCTATGTTGGGGAGGAGAATTTGTACGTGGTTTTTATTGTTCCAAGAGTATGATTTTGAAGTTATTGTGAAGCTTGGACTGCTAAACATGATACCAAAACATCTGTCACGCATCAAAATAGGGGAAGAGCCCACTAATTTGGAGGAGGGATTGCTTGACACATAGCTATTCGCAGTGCACGTCGTGGATGGTCACATTGAAGACATCATACACTTCCTAACGACAAGAACTGCTCCAAAAGGCTACACCACCCAGCAGAAAAAGGAGTTAGTGGTACTTATGTTAGAATTTTCTGTCCTTGCCGGACATCTGTAAAAATGGGGTCTTATGAAGTATTAAGACGATATGTACTGGAGTTTGAAAGCATCAATATCCTCGTTGATGCTCATAACCGTGCCGCTAGAGGGCATTACGAAGGAAGGGTGACGACACAGAAGATTCTATGTGTAGGGTTCTGGTGGCCAACCCTCCATCATGATTCTAAATCTTACTGCAAGGCATGTGATGTGTGTCAAAGGACTAATAGGCCATTGCGGAGAGATGAGCTACCTCTGAACCCACATATGATTTTATAACCTTCCGAGAAATGGGCGATAGATTTTGTGGGAGCCATTCAGCCTCAGGGGAAGAAGAGAGGTGCATGGTACATTATCATCATGACTGAGTATTTGACTCGATGGGTAGAGGCACAGCCTGTGAAGGACTGCATAGGCGCGACCACTGCAAAGTTTCTCTTTGAGTATGTACTAACGAGATTTGGGTGTCCAAGGATTTTGATGAGTGATCATGGTACGCACTTTTTGAACGAGATGTTCAGTGCACTGATGGAGGAATTTCGGGCGTATCACCCAAAAAGCATGCCTTACCACCCACAAAGTAATGGGACGATCAAAGATTTCAATAAGGTGTTGGAGAACATGCTGAACAAGGTTTGCAACACTGAATGAAGTGATTGGGACCTACACATACCCACAGTACTATGGGTCTATCCAATGACATGCAAAAAGTTGACTAGGAAAACACCCTTTAGGGTTGTATATGGTGTTGAAGTAGTGATGCCCATGGAATACATTGTGCGTGGTCTTAGTCCATATGTCGTACCAATAAAACTCAATACAAAGAAAGGTGGTGAATGGTGTATGTGTATAGATTCCAAAGCCATAAAAAGATTACTATCAGGTATAGATTTCCTTTACCATGCATGGATGATTTGATGGACTGTTCAAATGAGTCAAAGTATTTTTCTAAAATAGATTTGAAGAGTGGATATCATAAACTAAGGATTAGAGAGGGAGATGAATGGAAGGCTGCATTTAAAACAAATAGTGGGTTGTATGAATGGTTAGTGATGCCTTTTGGACTCACTAATGTACCAAGCACATTCATGATATTAATGATGATGTCTTGAAGGAATATGCAGGAAAATTTTTCATTGTTTATCTTGATGATATTCTAGTTTTTAGTAGAAGTAAAGAAGAACACTTGGAGCATCCTAAGTTGGCTTTAAGAACTCTGCAGAAAGAGAAACAATTGATAAATCTGAAGAAATATACTTTCATGAAAGAAGAATTAATCTATTTGGGATTTGTAGTTTCTAAAGAGGGTTTGAAAATGGATCCAGAGAAAGTCCAAGAAATTTAGAACTAGCCTACTCCAAGAAACATATTTGAGATAAGAAGATTTCATGGTCTTGCAATTGTTTATAGAAAAATTTATTAGAAGTTTTAGTCAAAATTTTCACCAATTATTGAAACAATCAAAGAGACTAATCAGCCACCGAAGTGGATAGAAGATGTAGACTGAAATTTTAAGTTGTTGAAGAAGAAAATTACAGAGAAACCAGTTTTAACTTTACCTAATTTTGGGAAATTTTTCCAAGTTGAAACTGATGCTAGTGGAGTTGCAACTGGAGTAGTTTTGAGTCAGGAACAGAGACCAATAGCTTACTTTAGTGAGAAACTAAATGAAGATAAGAAGATGTATTCTTCTTGTGATAAATAATTTTATGCTATTGTGCAAGCTTTAAAAAAATGGAGACATTATTTGCTACCAAAGGAGTTTGTATTATATTCTGACAATCATGCAATACAGTTCATAAACAACCAGCCAAAATTGAACTAGGAACATGCCAAATGGGTATACTTTTTATAGAGTTTTACTTTTGTGATAAAACACACAAGTGGTAAGTTGAACAAATTTGTTGATGCCTTGAACACGGTAAATTTCATTGTGCAAGAATTAAAAGTTGGTGTTGTAGGATTTGAAGAAATGGATATATGTATAAAGATGATTAAGAAGTTAAAGATATTTATGCAGTTGTACAAAACCCAGTAGTTCATAATAGAAGCCAGTGGTTAGACTATTTTGTACAAGGAGGTTTACTGTTTAAAGGTAATAAATTGTTCATTCCCAAATGTTCTATGAGGGAAAACATAATCAAGGAGAATCACAGTGGTGGATTATTTAGTCACTTTGGAAAAGACAAAACCTTTTCTTAGGTAAATGCTTTTTACTATTGGCCACAGATGCAAACTAATGTTAAGAGATTTGTTAAGAAGTGTAGGATATGTCATCATGCTAAAGGCAAAAGCCAAAATACAGGATTGTACCAGCCATTTCCAATACCAAACCAACCATGTGATGCAATTAGTATGGATTTTGTTTTAGGGTTACCTAGAACTCAAAGAGGGAATGATTCCATTTATGTTGTGGTAGATAGATTTTCCAAAATGGCACATTTCATTACATGTGATAAGACTAGTGATGCAACACATATTGCTAATCTATTTTTTTGAGAAGTTGTAAGGTTACATGGATTGCCTATAAGTATTGTGTCTAACATGGATACAAAGTTTTTTGGGCATTTCTCGAGAAATATTTGGAAGAAACTAGGTTCCAGCCTTAGTTTCAGTTCAACATATCATCCTGAAGCTTGGGAAACATATTGAGAATTTTAGTGTGTCAAAATCCTAAGCAGTGGGATTTGGCCCTTGCTCAAGCTGAGTTTTCTTATAATGACACTCCAAACTGAAGTACTAGGTGTTTTCGGGAAAACTAGTGTCCATTCAGAGCTGCTAGTCCCACTAAGATGGGTAGCTATCTTAGAAACAAACAATTCAAAGTTACTTGTGTTTTCCTTTATGAGAGATAGATGAGAGAGAAGCAGAGAGTACCAACCTCAGTATTTTGCTTGGCTCCTTGCTTGTTTCTTCTCTCCCTTGATAGAGCTTTCGACTCCTTTCTCACTTGTCCTGCTTCAAAGAACACCTGTAGAGTGAAAGCAGCAAAATACCATCAAAGCATAGAGATCTATAACCATAAATAATGTAGAATTAGATGTACATTAACCATACAAATGCATACAAAAATACAAGATTCAGAAATATACAAGTATATGGAGGAAAACTCAAATAGCTTTATTGATAGAAGTAGTAGAAGAGAGGATTACAACCCAGTTGTCTGATCCAGTGCCATCCTCCTAGCATGAAATCCCTCTTCACCTGATGAAAAGCTAGATCACCCAACAATACAATGTCTCACAGAGAGCACTTCCTTACAAGTTACAAAATTCCAGCCTTTGGATCTCTAGGATGATGGATCCATATATAGATATTTGCAAGGGGGTGAGTCAGCTTCTCGAATTTTGATTAGTGTCATTTCACTGATAGTTATTGCTTCCACTTGGAGATTTCATGATCTTTTACTCATCCCTGGGCGAATTTAGAGAGGCAAGCGTCATATGAGCAGTTTCTAGAAGATTCTCTAGGTTTCCACCTAGCAAACTACCTTTGTCATTTGTCTACTTTCATCCATCACACCGTATAGAAGGGATTTTCAGTATGCATCACACCCTTTGTGTGCGGTGAGATGCATCACACCCTTAGCATGGAGCAGTCTGTATGGTCTAGTTTTGACCAGTTCTGAGAAGTTTTTCAGGGAGAACTTCTGGAAATGATGTAATCGGCTGACCTTGACCCTTTAGGGTATGAAACAACACTTTATGGATTTAGAAGCCCTTGGTTTATGGACATATGTGATTGGGGTTGCAGCACCCATATATGTCTATAACAGTTGCCCCCTAAAGTATGAGGTTGTAAATCTTCTGATGTCGAGTGAAATGCTTTATCATGAGGATCCGAGGTTTTTCGAACTGGAAGGTGACCTGTAATAAGATAAAATACAATACATTATCTTCATAATATTTTCATGATCTAGCTGAGGCGGTCATTCCCATGCTCAGCTTTATAAATTCATTTCCATGTACATAGAACAGACAATCGTCTATGTGCTAGATTGATGAAGCTAGTAGAGCCATCATCACTTAGATTGGATGATTATCTGTGCAGCTATGGAGTACATTTGATGTATTTATTTTCCTAAATATATTGCAGCCTGGATGGATGAAACTAGATCTAGGTTCTTCAAACTCATTCAATCTTAACCTGAAGTACAAGTCGATCCATGTGAAAATATGTTATGATGTCGAACATGGAAAGACATTGCCTGACAACCAGCCAATGATGGAAGTTGTTAACAGGGTCGAGAGGAATCACCGATAATGATAATGACCCTCAAGGTACTGCAGTACAGTTCATGTGGTGTGAATACATGAGTCGATGTTGAACACCACACAAAATCTTTCAGTCAAAGGTCATTGATGTAAACCACCTGTCGGAAGTGAGAAACTTGCCATTGAGGCATGCAAGCTTCAAAGTACTTAAAGGGTTGTTCCTAAGTCAACTTCTTGGATAATGAGCTGATGTCGACAAGAAGTGACCCATCATAAGAGGGCCTTAATGAATCCCACATCTGTGACATGAAACAGAGAAAATGATTTTGTTGAGGTGAAAATGATCTGATGATACAAGGTTCAAGGTGGCGGTCATGAAAAATGGAGTGCGAAGGTATTGCAGTGGACGAGGCATTAGCTGGTGTGGTGAATTCTCTGAGCGACTTATGTTGAGCATATCGACGACACCGAAATGGATTGTTAGTGTTAACCCCAAAAATGGATGGTATGGAGGACCAATGGTGATATGACCGGTGAACGGAATAACCCAACCTGACTCAATCATGGTTATGGAGTGAAAGTGTCATGTTCAAGAGTGACTTGCTACCAATGAATTTATTCAAGTTTTCTCCCCAATTTTTCCCCAAACATTACTGACCAGTACCTCTTTATTTTTCTCAAGCTTGAGGAGGATAAGATATGCTTGTTCTATAATTTTTCCTTTGGGCAAACCTGTCGCTATGTTTTAGCGAGCCTAGCTACAATGAAACTCGCTCTTGTCTGTATGGACAAGTTTGTCACTATTGTTTTAACGAGTTTAATGACAAATATAACCCAATCCTTTTTCAGTTTTAGAGAGTTTGAAAAGAGATGGAAAGGAAACTCCAGTAGTCCTTTTTCGTAGTATAATCCCTTAAGTCCAAAAAAGTATAAAATAATACGAAAGGGATGCCTTTTCCAATCACCTTAGTGAGCCGAAAAAGATAAGCACTTGATCATTTTGTGTAATGATCCGTCAGGTCAAAAAAAGATTAAAATATAGAGGAGGGATGGCACTTCCAATCACTTTAATGAGCTAGAGAGGCGAATTGCTCGGCAATCTTTTTATATTTTATAAGTCTAAAAGAGAGCTTCAAAGAGACTCATGTTTTAGGAACGAGTGATATTTTCGGGTAGTAGCTGGTTCTAGGTAATTTTGGAAATTTTCAATCACGACAATGTAAAGAAGGTGGCTAACAGAATCACTCGTCGTAGCTATTCCTCAAAAGGGTAAACAATCAAGTGGAGGTGTATGATCGGCTAAAAAGTGGAGGTGATGATAAGAACATGACCACGGCTCAAAAGTTGATAGCAATGTGATCACAAAGGTTATTCACTGAAGGTGGGTTCATTTTTTAGTGAGCTTGAACTCTGGGGGAACATATGCTCATTGCTCGGTTTATTTTTTAACGATATTGAACTTCGCGTAAACCTGCTCTGCCAGTCATCTAATAAGGATGTCTCTCATTAGTAGGTTCATTTTTAGGGAGCTTGCCCCATGCGAAACTTTTCTCCAAAGCCTTTTGTATGCAAGCTAGGAACGACCAACTACTATTGTAAGGGTTAAAGAACTATTGAGGTTAGGTAGGATAGTTTCATAGAAACATTTCCTTTACTTTGCCGATGTCGTCGGCCCTTGCAAAGGTGAATGGTGGACCAAACCAATTGCCTAACTTAAGCAGTTGAAGTTAATAAAAACTATGGGGTTAGAGTTACACTGGTTGCTTTTCACTTGCGTAAAAAAGGTTTGCATGCCCCCAGATAAAAGAAAAGTAGAGTTTCTAGGTTACAAAATAGAATTTCTTACTTTAAAGCAATGTTGTTTCATCCACACAGCAGCCAAAACACTTCCTTGGCTCTGCCCATTGAAATAGACAAAGGTGAATGGTGTGAGCTTCCAATCACATAAACTTTGACAAGGAAATCTTTTTCCAGATTGATCCCATTTTCCTAAATGGATGGGTGTGTCAGATTGGTCATATATCCTACAAGGAAACCTATCTTATATCTGGGGTTTTTCTGCTGAAGCAAACTAGGGCGCATGCCTTCTCGGTTTCATCACATTCACCGAATCACTCGCAATCATCAGGTGGATGGACTGGAGATTGATGAGACATTCCTTGTGTAAAAAGACCATTTAGGGATGGCATTTGACTAGTAGCCATGTTTGAACTGGGGAATGAAAGCTGGTCAATGAGCTAGACCATTCTCCCTTCATACGGGAAACACATCACCCGAAAGAGTGAGGAAACAATAGCTCCCATGTTGTAAATGTAGTCACGCCCAAGGAGTAGATTGTAATCTAGAGGCTCTTGAACTACCATCACGTTCAGATGAACGATTTTCCTTCTCAAAGTTATAGGCAAATTTGGAAGGATCCCTAATGGTCGACTGGTTCCTTTATTGAAGCCCGACAAATTATGAATCTCAAGAAGAAGCGATGGCGAACGAAGCGCTTTCCAAGCAGTTGAGGAAAGGATACTCACGGAAGCCCCTTCATCTATGATAGTGCTAATCGTGATCATTCTATAAGCTTGTACTATGATCTGGAATGGCACATTAGATGGTAGGCGGGGTCTCGCCAGTAGATTCCAATCGTAGGAAATGACTAGATTGCTTGGAGGAGGGACCGAATAAACGGTCGGATGAATCTCTTGAACTAAGGAACTTCCCTCCTGTGGTAAAGGAATGGGTAGATTGCCCCCATGTTCATCGAATTTTGTGTTAACAAAAAGAATTTGAATAGTTCCATTCTCATTCTCTTTGGAGACCATATCATCTGAAGGTGGACCTTCTGAAGACAAGACTGGGTCAACTACCATCTCGACATGTTGACTTTGGTCCAGTGTGGACTCAGAGGATTTACCTTCAATGATAGGCATTTTGACCAACAATAGAGGTATGTTAGTTGAATTTTCAACTAGCAATGGACTTGGTAAGAGTTTCTTGTATCCAGGTGGAAGTTGTTGTGGCAAAGAAGGATAGTTATCCAAGACTCTTTTACCATCATCTAGGAAAGGACAACGGTGGACGGCATGATCAACTTCACACAGCCTACAAGGAAATCTAGATCTTCCTTTCTATCCATTGACTTCATTTTCACCAATTAATGGTGTACTCTTAACATGATTGACAGAAGTTGCAGACATCAGATTGTGCAAACGGGGAGACTAGTACCTTAAGATCCATGGGATGCAAGGACAATCTCGATGATAGTGGTCTCATTTGCAAATGACACATGGAGACTTAGGTTTGGAAGGTGTATTGTGTGGATTTTTGCCAGACGATGCATGGTTGCCCCCTTTCACCATTGGCTCCTTCTTCTTCTTCTCCTTCCCTTTCTTCTTCTTCTGAGTTACTTGGTTTTTAGTGTTACTCATTTCACCAAGTGAAGAGGAAGAAGGAGAGGGAGAAACAAACAAAGTGGAAGGTGGGGGAGCAAATTCATTATGATTTGGTTGCTGATTTGATTGCTGAGGAATTACGGTGTTTTGAACGACAGAGGTCGAAAATATCCATACTGGCAGGCCAATTGTCAATCCTGGAAGGGACAATGTATCCATGTATGGAGCACCAATATCTCCCTAAGAAGAGAAAGGACTGGGATTCCCCCCAAGGGGAAAACCTTGAATGGTGGACTCCATTTTCTCAACCTAAGACCAATGAGGGAATAGTGATGTTATTCTGATTAAAATAAACTTGATGACGCTTTGACACAACTTGATTTTTCAATTTTTAAGAGTCGAGAAAAAGCTAAATCTGACTCTAGTCGCCTTCAATTTTTAATGAGCCTGAATTAACAAGCGCTCAGATGGACCTTTTCTTTTAAGGAGTCTGAAAAGGAACAAATGTGACTACTTTGGAAGTCTAGATAGAGGGATTACCAAACCAATCACAAAACTGCAATATACTTTATGTACGGCAGTCAATCTTCTCAAATGTTGTGTTTATTCCATTATGATCGATAGGGCAGTAGACACGGCTTCCTAAGGATAAAGGATATCAACCTATTGTGGTCTCCCAATATATACTTGACGATACATGGGAGCACAAGTCCGTACTGGAACTGTCGTATCAAAGAGGAGGAATCACCCAACCTACGATGAAAATGATAGTTACCAGGCTTTACGACGCCAGAATACGTCTCTAGCCTAGACTTCTAGATGTTGTGCGATAGGTTCCAAAGCGTTTTTATGTTCATTGAGGTTTATTTTACAGTTGATCTTTCTTAAGAATTTTTCCTTTCAAGATTCACCGCGTGATTTAGATATACAATTCCTAAGTATGCAATCTAAGATGATAAACAAATGGTTATTTTCTTTTAGAAATGAAAATCCCTGCTACTAAGGAAAGAAGAGTAAAATTCTTTCAACATAGAGTAGAGAGCACACACTAAATGCACTTTCCCTAAATCAATTTCCACATGCAGTCTAAATGCAAATGCACATGCATGTATTTGTTAATCAATTCCCTTAATGTGAGAATGACAAAAAGAAAACTAAGTACAGATCTGAACTACTTTTCCTCAAAGTGACACTTTAACAATTTCTTTTCAAAAACGAAAGGAAGACTAAGACAACACTTTCACTTTCGAATGGAAAACTATTTTCGACACCTTAAAGAATTGATAATTCAAATCAAATACTATGGAAAAAGTGTAATCGACTACCTAAAAGAGGAAGACTTTACGACACTATTTTTCTTAACTGAAAATCACAATTGTGACACTTTCAAATCAAAAGACGACAATTCGATTAAGCTACTTTTTGCAAAGGAGGACTATAAATGATGAAAAATACATAGAAAAACATTCACAATTCCTTATCAATGGAGGCTAAATAATGTAAAGGAAGATGGTTTCAACGGTGATATACTGATCATAGACAACAAAACTACTGAATATAGCTGAAAAAATGAAGAAAAAACCAAAATTTGGAGGCAGAAACAGTCTCACTCAATCATCACACCTATCCTTAAGAGAAACAGGGATGCATCTTACCTACAACACATGGGAGGTGCCATGCATCCAAACTACCAATGGGAGATAGTGCGATGGGGTAGGGATGAGATTAAGCTTGGTTTTCACCCACAGTTTGTAGCTAAGTTCAGGGATTTAGATTAAGCTTATGATAGGTAGTAAACACAAAGTATAGGGGTTGATCTAATGAGGTTATTGAGCTACCACTAGGGCACCTAGGATGTTTGCAAGTCAGATGTTCAGTTCATAAACCAACCCGGAGATTGACTAAAGCAACGTTGATCTACTTTGCAATTGCATATCAAAAGCAATTCGAAGGCTAGCTGCATTAACTTCAAGCTCTGTCTGTAGTTTATAAAGCAAACAATAGTAACAAACAAATAGACTATTCACTCCCCAGTGGAGTCACCATTTTGTTTTTGGGAAAACTAGTGTCCATTCAGAGCTGCAAACAATTCAAAGTTACTTGTGTTTTCCTTTATGAGAGAGATGAGAGAGAAGCAAAGAGTACCAAACTCAGTCTTTCGCTTGGCTCCTTGCTTTTTTCCTCTCTCCCTTGATAAAGCTTTCGCCACTCCTTTCTCACTTGTCCCACTTCAAAGAACACCTGTAGAGTGAAAGCAGCAAATACTATCAAAGCATAGAGATCTATAACCATAAATAATGTAGAATCAGATGTACATTGACCATACAAATGCATACACAAATACAAGAATTAGAAATATACAATTATATGGAGGAAAAATAAAATAGCTTTATTGATAGAAGTAGTAGAAGAGAGGATTACAACCCAACTATCTGATCCAATGCCATCCTCCCAGCATGAAAGCCCTCTTCACCTCATGAAAAGCTAGATCACCCTACAATACAATGTCTCGCAGAGAAACCAATACCACTTCCTTACAAGTTACAAAATTCCAGCCTCTAGATCTCTAGGATGAGGGATCCATATATAGATCTTTGCAGGAGGGTGAGTGAGCTTCTGGGATTTTGATTAGTGTCATTTCACTGATAGTTGTTAGTTCCACTTGGAGATTTCATGATCTCTTACTCATCCCTAGGCGAATTTAGAGAGGCAACTGTCATATGAGCAGTTTCTAGAAGATTCTTTGGGTTTCCATCTAGCAAACTGCCTCTGCCATTTGTCTGCTCTCGCCCATCACACCCTACAAAAGGGATTTTCATTATGCATCACACCCTTTGTGTGCATCAGGTGAGATGCATCGCACCCTTAGCATGGAGCAGTCTGTATGGTCTAGTTTTGACCAGTTCTGAGCAGTGTTTCAGGGAGAACTTCTGGGAAATGATGTAATCAGCTCACCTTGATCCTTTAGGGTATGAAACAACACTTTTAGGGATTTATAAGCCCTTGGTTTATGGACATATGTGATTGGGTTTGTAGCACCCAAATATGTCTATAACACTGGGATGAGTCCATTTCAAATTATTTTGGAATGAATCCAAGAGGTGTGTATGAACTCAGAAATTTGGGTAAATAGGAGACAAGAAGTGTAAAAGCTCAAGAGTTTACAGAGCAGATTCATAGACTATATGAAGATGTCAAAGACAAAATGCAAGAAATAAGTGGAAAACACAAATAGAGAGCCGATATGAGATGGAGAGAAAAATAATTCCAAGTGGGAGATATAGTGATGGTATACTTGAGAAAAGAAATATTTCCTGTTGGAACTTACAATAAACTAAATATGAAAAATATAGGACCATGTAGAATTGTGAGGAAGTTTTAAACTAATGGTTATGAAATTGAATTGCCAGAAGGAATTGAAATATCAACTATCTTCAATGTTGTAGATTTGTATACATACAAGGAGACAGAGTCAAAGCTGCAGAAGGAACCTGCAGGAGATGAAGTTCAAACCTTAAAATAGGAAGAGAAAGAGGTGGAATCTATTTTAGAGAAAAGAGTATCCAAAAGAACCAAAGGACAGGTTTATTTTCAGTATCTAGTTAAATGGAAGGGACAGCCAGTGGAGGATGCTAGTTGGTTAACAATAGTAGAATTACAGAAGTATGGAGTAAATCCTAAACGTTTGATGAAGAATTATTTTCTTCCCCACGAGTCTGGCATAGGAGCATCCAGACTTAGCCAATAATGTGATTGTATGTTCACATGTTGCGGCTAACAAGAGATGAATTTCATTAACCTGAGTGGTTAGAATTAGTTTTCTAATAATTAGATCACTGTATTATTTTTAGACTAAGAGATAAGTTTTTAGTATAAGTGTGTCTCAAAGCTTGGAAATATGGATTTGATTGTTAGAGTGATAAAAATAGGGATCGAGTTGGCAATGCAATTAGGATAGGATTTGATTCATAAAAGGAAAAAGAATGTAATAATAGAGAGATTAGATGATTGAGAAGAGAGTGAGTAAGTGAGAGTTTTTGTCACAGAGATAGGGTTTGATATTGAACAGAGGCTAGAAAATTGTTGTAATTGAGTTGAGAGGGCCAAGACTATGTACTTTCCATTTTGTTGAATAAATGATTAAGTGTGGTGTTGTGCGTTAATCCTAGTGCAGGAATACATTGTATCTGTGTATCAGCGTTCCAGACCCTTTATTCATAAATCACAGTCAATTAGTGTTAAAGGTTAATATTGAGTTGAAAGCGCTAAACCTTTCCTTAAGCGCTTTTCTTAAAGTATGAATTAAAGCACATGGGTTGTATTTGATAAGTGGGAAGCGGTATCTCGTGTGCCCAAAAGGAGGTAAATGGTATTTGGAAAATTCACGTGATCAACCTTAGCAATCAACACGTAGCACGAGAAAACTACTTTTATCACGTGCTCTCGACCTGATATTGTTCATGCAAGAATCTACACGATATTGAGTGACAGTTGTTTGATTGGATGGGTCACATTGACGGTGGAGATCGTCTGGGTGAGTTGGTGAGCAGATGAGGTGATATCTATTGGATCTAGAGAAGTGAGATCAATAGCGCGAATTGAAGCGCTTGATAAAAGGAGAAGTCAACAAGGGACTTACATTGATTGGTTAGATAAGTGGGACCCTCAAGGGGGAAAATACACATACAAAACCTATTTGCACATGGTTGATTGACTCTAAAGCTAAAAAGTAGTCGAATTATAGACTACCACCTCATTTTTGTTAACCTCTTGCATCATTTTGGTATCAGAGCACAAAGATTAATTATTTCTACATCAAACATGCCACCAAGGAGAGGAGTTGGCATAGGTCGGGGGAGACATGTAGCAAATGCAGATCTGCTAGATGAGATTCGAAGTCTACATATAAGGATGAAGACAATGGATACTGCTCAGAGGACGGAAACTGATGAAGGAGATGCTAGCGCTATAGAAGAATCTTATGAGGAGGAAGAAGAAGAGGATGAAAGTGAAGCTGCCAAATTTCTCAAGATATTGGGCAAAGAGAGTGGAAGACCAAAGATGGAAATACCTTTGTATGAAGGGAATCTCAATGCAGAGGAGTTGATGGACTGGATCAGTTCATTGGATAAGTATTTTGACTATGAGGAGGACGTTGATGACAAAAAGAAGGTGAAATTTGCAGTTACCAAATTGAAGGGTCATGCAGCTACCTAGTGGGATGAATTACAAACATCCAGAGCAAGGAAAGAGAAGTCCAAGATCAAATAATGGGATAAAATGGTAAGTAGATTGAAAGCTAAATTTATGCCAAAAGATTATCAGTTAAATCTTTTTAGACAATTACAAAATTTGAGTTAAAAAGGAATGACTGTGAAAGAATATACAGAAGAATTTTATAAGCTGAGCATTAGAGCAGGACATGCAGAGGATGACGTATAAAAGGTACCCAAGTACATCAATGGCTTGAGATATGACATACATGATGAAATCAACTTGCTGAGTCTAAAGACAATTGAATATGCCTATCAAGCAACTTTGAAGGTTGAAGAGAAGATGTTGAGGAAGAAAAATGAGAGGAATAGAGGAAAAAGTTTAGCAAGAGGTAGAGGAACTACCAAATCAAGATTTCAGCACCCTCAGGGTGAAGTAGGAAGTTCAAATAGTAGACCACCATAGAGAGGAGAATTTAGTAGAGGAAGATTTGCACCTAGAGGAAGAGGCTAAGGAAGAGAAATTCAATGTTATACATGTGGAGAACGGAGACATGGATCATGGGATTTTCCTCATAATAAAGCAACAAATTAGAGGAATGTGAATGTGGCTGAGGCAAAGGAAGAAAAACCTCAAATTGTAAACAAGGAAAAATCACCTGAAGTAGGAGAATCCTTGTTATTGAAAAGGGTATTTCTGAAGGCAGAGAAAGAGACAGGAGAACCAGCTCAAAGAAAGAGTTTATTCATAACTACATGCAAATCCAAAGGAAAATGTTGTAAAGTGATAATTGATTGTGGAAGTACTGATAACCTTATTTTTACAAAAATGGTGGAAAAGCTAGGATTAGTTAAAACAATGCACCCTACTCCTTACAAAGTATCATGGTTGCAAAAGGACATCATATTTTTGTAATAGAACAATGCAAGGTAGAGATACAGATTGGTACTTATAAGGATGTGATATTTTGTGATGTAATGCCAATGGATGTATGTCATGTGTTGCTAGGAAGACCTTGGTAGTTTGAGCAGAAAGTTATTCGTGATGGGAGAAGAAATACTTACACTCCAGAGAAGGATGGAGATAAACACACACTGTTGCCATTGAAGGATGAAGTGGGCAAAGAAGCACCTGGAAACAATGTTATGCTGATGAGTGGGAAAGAATTGTTGCAAGAAGTAAGGAAGGATGAAAAGATGCATTTTGTTGTGTTATGAAACCAGCTCAAAAAAAGATAGAAGAGATATATCAATGCCTTATAATTCAGCCTCTTCGAGGGGGCAACCTCCTTTACATTACATAAATGAACAATTCTTCGATGCTTCAAATGACAAGACCTCCTTTCTATATGTAGGAGCATAAGGAGTCACAATATAAACCAACCAACCTAACAATAATAATATAAAGCCACAAAAATAACAATAGAGGGATTCTATGGGGCACAATAATAACAATATGGGGACAATAGGGGAACAACAATATTAATAAGGGATACAACTACAATAGTATAGGGTAATCACTAGTATTATAGGGACACATGCCCCTTTCTTAAAAAAAGTGTTGTCCTAAACGCTTGAGTAGTCTAGATGCTTCTGTATAAATTCTCATCGCCCCATGTGGAATCTTCAGTAGATAGTTCTTCACTTGAAAATCTCTGAAATTGATCGATTTTGTAAAAGGTCACGAGTTCTTGTCTGTGGCTGCTTCTGGTTCTAATATTTTTCCTTCTCGTCAAGTTCTGGAAATATTGTTGAACTAGGAGCTTGTCGCTATTAATTCTTAAACATGAAACTGGAAAACTGGGTGCATCGAGAAGCTGCAGGAACTCCAATTTGTATGCCATAGTGCCAATATTTTGCAACACCTTGTACGGACCATAATACTTTGGTGATAATTTATTATCCTTCTTAGCTTTCTTGAGGGACATTTTCTTATATGGTTGTAGCTATAGGAATACCCATTCACCTACATTAAAACTTCTTTCGTTGTGATGTTGATCCGCCTGTTGTTTCATTCTATTATGTGCCAACAGAAGGTTATCCTTTAAGAGTTGGAGGACTTGTTGTTGATGTTTGATGTGATGTTCCACTACTTGAATCTTAGCATTTTCTCTTAAATATGATGTGATGGATGGTGGCTAGTATCCATAAAGTGCCATAAATGGGGTCATTTTTGTTGTTGTATGGAAGGAAGTGTTATACCACCATTTAGCTAGAGGCAACCATTTGACCCATTGTGTCTGTTTATCAGATATAAGGCAACGAAGATATCCTTCCAAACATTTGTTTACTATCTTAGTTTTCCCATCAGATTGAGGATGATAAGATAAGCTATGAGCTAACTGTGTACCAGGGAAAGAAAATAATTATGTCCAAAAATTTCCAGTGAAAATGGGATCTCTGTCACTTACAATAATCTTTGGGTTTCCATGTAGCTTTTGAATTGTTTCCATAAATGCAGTAGAAACTGTACTGGCTTTAAATGGATGTGATAATGCACAAAAGTATGCATACTTGGTAAGTCTGTCAACTACCACCATGATGACACTCTTTCCCTTAGGCTTGGGTAAACTTGTGATAAAATACATTGAAACCTCCTCCCAATGTTGGCTTGGAATGGATTAAGGTTGTAATAGACCTGGTGTCTTAATTGTTTCAACTTTATTTTGTTGGAAAACCAAACATTCCGCAAAAAACTTTTGAATATCTGACTTAAGGCCATCCCAAAAAAATTCCTTCTTAACCCTGTGGTAAGTTTTTAAAAATCCTGAGTGCCCTCCTAAGGGAGAAGTGTGCAATTCCACAAGAATATTTTGTTTTAGCTGGGAATTCTTACAGAGGTATAAGCGATCTTTGTACCATAACGAATCATTTTGCCAGCTAAATGTTTGAGACATACTGGAATCTTGTTGTAACTTTTGAATAAGTGCCCACACTTCTTCGTCATTCTTCCATTCCTCCCTTGCTTCGTTTATCCAATCTTGTTGGATAATAGAAATGGCGCACAACAATGCTTCCACATCCTCTTCCTTTCTTGAGAGTGCATCTGCCACCACATTTT
>APFE031639793.1:40199-94397 GCA_000404065.3 Pinus taeda | reverse complement strand
CTTCCTTTCCTTCCATAGAAAATTTCATGAAAATTTCTTGAAAATTAAAAGCTATTGTACCCCAGGATTGTAGCCATTGGACTCCTAATACAACATCAACACCTCCCATTGGAATGGAAAGCATTGGGCTAGTCAATACATATTCTCCCATGGATAGCTTGATTTATGGCACTTTCCAGAGCAATTTATCATTCCTCCATTTGCAACCATCACTTGACACACTGGTGCTGGATATAGGAAGCAATTCAATTCTTTTGCTATCTTACAATGAATAAAATTGTGGGTACTTCCTGAATCAATCAACACTATTACCTTTTTCTTCTTGATTTGTCCTTCTATCTTGATGTTTGAGGAGTGGTAATTCCAGCCAATGCATTACAAGATATGGTCGGATTCATTTCTTCTTTATCAAGGCTTTGTTCCTAGAGTATATCCTCTTCTTTTGACATTTCTTGCTCCTTTTCTTCTTCCTCTTCACAATCTATCTAGAATAATTTCTTCTCAGCACACTTATGACCTTTAGTGTATTTGCTATCACAACTGTAACAAAGCCCTTTTGCTCTTTTTTCTTCCAATTGTTGTGGTGTCAACCTTATAGGTTGTGGAAGACTAGGGGCAACACACTTCCCTGTTTATAGTTGTGAGTGGTATGCTTCCTGGTTGCCATAATTTTTTGGCTTTCCATTTTTCTTGCTAACCTGAATGCCTTCTCTAATGAATCAGGTTCCCAAAGGCGAACATCATGTTGGATATTATCCTTTAAAGACCCTATGAACACATCAATCCTATGCTCCTCTGGAATATCTTTTACCCTTATGTTCATTTTTGGAACTCCTCAATGTGCTCCATTATTGAACCCTTTTGTTTGAGACTTGTCAATTGGCTAAAAAAAGTGTTGCTTTTTGTATCCTCATAATGTGCTGTTAATTCTTCCGTAAAAATTTCCCAAGTGATAATTTGTTTATGAGAGAAAAGCTATTGATACCATACAAATTGATTTGGTTCCAAATATAAACTTGCAATACATACCTTTTGTGTGTTTTGCACATTATTGAGATCGAAAAATTGCTCCATATGTAATATCCATGTTACGGGATCCTTGCCATCAAACTTCCTCATATCGATTTTTGGAATATGGTGGGTCTTCAATCCCACATTAGAGTCTACAAAATCATGATTAACATTTATTTTGTTCGCATCATGAGTTTCCTTTACTACCTTTTCACAATTAGTAAGTATTTCTTATAGAAAATTTGTCAAATCTATCTTCAAATCTGCCATGTCTGTCTTCAAATCTGTCTTAAAATCTGCCATGTCTCTCTTCAAATCTGTCTTCAAATCTATCTTCAAATCATCCATCTTAGCTTTCATGCCCTTTATCTTAGATTCCATGCCATTTATCTTAGCTTCTTTTAGCTTTTGTGAGATTGACACTTGTTGCACTTGGTCTTGTAATTTTGATATATCATGTAGCATTTCTTCCTCTTCTTCATGAGTCATGCTAGAGCTTTCAAGTTGCTTACTAGGTGTTTGCATTTTCTTTCCTCGGGGCATCAATTACTGATAACAATGCTCTACTATGCCCTTTTAATTCCTTCAAAATAAATTTTCAAACAAAGCTTAAGAAAAAATTTTAAAAAAAACTACACATCTTTTTTCACTTTGTAGGAGCTCGATATTGCCTTTGATGTATCTCTATACTTTCTAATCATCTAGCTCTGAAATTGTGACTTGTAGTATCCCTCTTTGTCCTCTTTCCAATACCACCGGTTTTATCCAAATTGGATTCCCAAGGAAGAGTTATGTGAAATCTCCCATAGTGACTTGATTATAGACTATTTCAATAGAGCAAACTTGTACAACCTGCCACGAGTCACTGTTTCAACTTTTGGCTTTGAAAAATACATAAAAAAAACTACATTCTATCCTCTTTCTATAGCTTCTGACGAAATTTCAATCCGATGCTCAAAGAGAAGGTTATGATGATTTTCCCCAGGTCACTTATTTGGAATGTAATTCAAGAGTCTCCAAAAAGACCAACTTCCTCAGATTATATCTCCACCAAAATAGCAGAAAAAGCTCTGAAATTTATATCTGAGGTTCAGCGTGATGTCTTTTCAAATGGGTTTTTTTTTAGCTTCTGAAACATCATAGAAAAAAGTTATAATGAAAATTCCACGATGACCTATTTGGAGAAGCGAAATCCTAGAATCCAAAGCTCTGATACCAAATGTTATGAAACCAGCTCACAAAAAGATAGAAAAGATAGATCAACACCTTATAATTCAGCCTCTTCGAGGGGGCAAGCTCCTTTACATTACATAAATGAAGATTTCTTCAATGCTTCAAATGACAAAACCTCCTTTCTATATATAGGAGTCTAAGGAGTCACAATATAACCTAGCCGACCTAACAATAATAATATAAAGCCACAAAAATAACAATAGAGGGATTCTATGCGGCACAATAATAACAATATGCGGAAAATAGGGGCACAACAATATTAATAAGGGATACAACTACAATAGTAATGGGGTAATCACTAGTATTATAGGGACCCAACATGTTGTCATAAGGAGACCTAAGGTAATTGTAACTTCCACAAACTTAGATGATTTATCTGAAGAAATAAAAACTCTATTGAATGATTTTGTTGGTATTATTGTGGATGAGTTGCCAAATGCATTACCACCCATCAGGAGTATTAGTCATTATATTGAACTAATAATTGGAGCAATTTTTCCAAACAAAGCAGCATGCATGTTAACTCCTCAATAAATTGTGGAAGTTGGAAGACAAGTATAGGAACTTATGGATAAGGGATTAATTAGAGAGTCTTAGTCCATGTGTTGTGCCAATACTACTCAGCCCAAAGAAAGGTGGTGAATGGTGTACTTGTACATATTCTAGAGCCATAAACAATATTACTATCAGGTATAGATTTACTTTATCACACATTGATGTTTGATGGATTGTTTGAGTGGGTCAAAGTATTTTTCTAGATCTGAAGGGTGGATATCATCAAACAAGAATTAGAGAGGGAGATGAATAGAAGAATGCATTTAAAACAAACAGTGGGTTGTATGAGTTGTTAGTGATGCCTTTTGGACTCACTGATGCACATAGCATATTCATGAGATTAATGAATGAAGTCTTGAAGGAATATGCATGAAAATTTGTCATTGTTTATCTTGATGATATTCCAGTTTTCAGTAGAAGCAAAGAACACCTGGAGCATCATAAGTTGGTTTTAAGAACTTTGCAGAAAGAGAAACTGCTGATAATTTTGAAGAAATGTAGTTTCATGAAATAAGAGTTAATCTATTTGGAATTTTTAGCTTCTAAAGAAGGTTTGAAAATTGATCCAGAGAAACCCAAGCAATTTGGAACTCGCCTACTCCAAAAAACATATTTGAGGTAAGAAGCTTTCATGGTCTTGCAAGTTTTTATAGAAAAATTTATCAAAAGTTTTAGTCTGATTTGTGCATGAATTATTGAAACAAACAAAGAGACTAATCAGCCATTTAAGTGGACAGAAGTAGCAGACCAAAATTTTAAGTTGCTGAAGAAGAAAATTATAGAGAAACCATTTTTAGCTTTACATGATTTTGGGAAAGTTTTCCAAGTTGAAACTGATGCTAGTGGAGTTGCAATTGGAGCAATTTTGAGTCAGGAAAAGAGACCATTAGCTTACTTTAGTGAGAAATTAAATGAAGATAAGAACAAGTATTCTTCTTATCATAAAGAATTTTATGTTATTGTGCAAGCTTTAAAAAAATGGAGAAATTATTTTCTACCAAAGGAGTTTGTATTATATTCTGACAATCATGCATTACAATTCATAAACAACCAACCAAAATTCAACCAAAAACATGCCAAGTGAGTAGAGCTTTTACAGATTTTTACTTTTATGATAAAACACACAAGTAGTAAGTTGAACAAAGTTGTTGATGCTTTGAGCAGGGTAAATTTCATTGTGCAAGAATTAAAAGTTGGTGTTGTAGGATTTGAAGAAATGGTTGATATGCATAAAGATGATGCAGAATTTAAAGATATTTATGCAGTTGTACAAAACCCAATAGTTCATAATAGAAGCCATTGGTTAGACCATCTTATCTAAGGAGGTTTACTATTTAAAGGTAACAAATTGTGCATTCCCAAATGTTCCATGAGAGAAAACATAATCAAGGAGAAACATAGCGGAGGATTATCTCGTCACTTTGGACAAGACAAAACCTTTTCTTAGGTAAAAGATTTTTACTATTGGCCAAAGATGCAAACTAATGGTAAGAGATTTGTTGAGAAGTGCAAGATATGTCAACATGCTAAAGGGAGAAGCCAAAATATAGGATTGTACTAGTCATTGCCAATACCAGACCGACCATGGGATGCAATTAGTATGGATTTTGTTTTAGGGTTACCTAGAACTCAAAGAGGGAATGATTCCATTTATGTTGTGGTAGATAGATTTTCAAAAATGGCACATTTCATTGCATGTAAAAAGACTAGTGATGCAACACATATTGCTAATCTATTTTTTTAGAAGTTGTAAGGTTACATGGATGGCCTATAAGTATTGTGTCTGACAAGGACACAAATTTCGTTGGGAATTTTGGAGAACTCTATAAAAGAAACTAAGTTCCAACCTTAGTTTCAGTTCAGCATATCATCCTCAAACAGATGGAGAGACCGAAGTAGTAAACAGAAGCTTGGGAAACATATTGAGAAGTTTAGTGTATCAAAATCCTAAGCATTGCAATTTAGCACTTCCTCAAGCAGAGTTTGCTTATAATGACACTCCAAACTAAAGTATTGGGATGAGTTCATTTCATATTTCTTTTGGA
Organism: Pinus taeda; assembly: GCA_000404065.3. Lineage (NCBI taxonomy): Eukaryota > Viridiplantae > Streptophyta > Pinopsida > Pinales > Pinaceae > Pinus > Pinus taeda. Next base: position 89,553 of record APFE031639793.1, on the reverse strand, counting down.
ATGAATCCAAGAGGTGTGTATGAACTCAGAAATTTGGGTAAACAGGAGACAAGAAGTGCAAAAGTTCAAGAGTTTGCAAAGAAAATGAAGAGACTACAAGAAGATATCAAAGACAGATTGTAGGAAAGTAGTGGAAAATACAAGCAGAGAGTTGATATGAGAAGGAGAGAAAAAGAATTCCGAGTGGGAAATCTAGTGATGGTATACTTGAGAAAAGAAATATTTCCGGAACTTACAATAAACTAAAGATAAAAAAGATAGGACCATGCAGAATTGTGAGGAAGTTTTCAACTAATGCTTATCAAATTGAATTGCTAGAAGGAATTGGAATATCACCTATCTTTAATGTTGCATATTTGTATCCATACAAGGAGACATAGTAAGAGCTACAGAAGGGACCTGCAGGAGATGAAGTTCAACTTTAAATTTGGAAGAACAAATGCCAAAGAGAGTCATGAAAGAGGTGGAGGCTGTTTTGGAGGAAAGAGTATTCAAAAGAACCAAAGGAGAGGTTTATTTTCAGTATCTAGTCCAATGGAAGGGACAACCAGTGGAAGATGCTAGTTCATTAACAACAATAGAATTACAAAAGTATGGAGTAGATCCTAAAAGTTTGATGAAGAATTCTTTTCTTCCCTGGGATTCTAATGCAGGAACATCTGGACTTATCCAGCAATGTGATTGTATGTTCACATGTTGCGGCTAACAAGAGATGAATTTCATTGACTTGAGTGGTCAAAATTAGTTTTATTAGAGAGGGTTGGATCTCTTCAATTAATATTTATCTCAATTATTGTAATAATTGGATCAATATATTATTTTTAGACTAAGAGATAAGTTGTTAGTAGAGGTGTGTCTCAGATCATGGAAATAGGGATTTGATTGTTAGACTAATAAAAATAGGGGTCGAGTTGTCAATGCAGTTAGGATAGGATTTGATTCATAAAAGGAAAAAGAATGTAATAACAGAGAGATTAAATGATCGAGAAGAGAGTCAGTAAGCAAGAGTTTGTTTGACAGAGATAGGGTTTGAGATTGAACAGAGGTCAGAAAACTATTGTAATCGAGCCGAGAGGGCCAAGACTCTATAATTTCCATTTTGTTGAATAAATGATTAAGTGTGGTGTTGTGTGTTAATCCTGGTGCAAAAATTCATTGTATCTGTGTATCAGTGTTTTGAACCCTAATCAGGTATTTTTCTCTGTTTAAACACTTTATTCATAAATCATAGTCAATTAATATTAAAGGTTAATATTGAGCTTAAAGCGTTAAACCTTTCCTTAAGCACATTTCTTAAAGTATGAATTAAATCACGTGGGTTGTATTTAATAAGTGGGAAGTGGTATCTCACATGCCCAAAAGGAGGTAAATGGTATTTGGAAAATTCACACGATCACCCTTAGCAGTCAACAAGTAGCACAAGAAAACCATTTTTCTTGTGTGCTCTCGACCTGATATTGTTCATGTAAGAATCCGCACAAGATTGTGTGACAGCCATTCGATTGGATGAGTCAAATCGATGGTGGAGATCGTCTGGGTTAGTTGGTAAGTGGACGACGCGATCTCTGTTGGATCTAGAGAAGTGAGATCAATGGCGTGGATTGAAGTGCTTGATAAAAGGATAATTCAACGAGGGCCTGACAGTGATTCGTCAGACAAGCGGGACCCTCAAGGGGGAAAATGCACGTAAAAAACCTATTTATGCATGGTTGATTGGCTCTAAAGCTAAATAGTAGTCAAATTATCAACTACCACCTCATTTTTGTCAACCTCCTGCGTCATTGGGAGCTGCTGGAAGATAGTCAATTCTCCTCAGTCGCACCGTACTTGCCATAAGAAGTGAAGTATGCTTCACTGTTGGTGACCAAGGATGCTCAATGCATCAAGGATAGAAATATATTCTAGATCTTGATGGAAATGAACACATGCATGGCTATCAATCGTAAACCATGATTTTCACCTACTGCGTTTGCCAAAATGTAGGAGTACATGGAGTTCAAGGTAGAATTTCAGCATGTATCCATCAGGGCATGGAAGGACCCTTAGCAGATGTGGCGTGATTTTCCTTACTTGGCAACGGATGACACGATTCATGCCGTTCTTGATTTTTGGTTGGCAGAGTGGCGCACTGCCTTAGACTCGGCGGTGGGGTCAAGCAAGTTCGTCACTCAGTGCAAAAAGGAGGAGGCCAAGCTCAAGATAGCACAGTTGGCCAAGAAAATGAAGAAGGAGGCCACTGATAAGGCTCAAGAAGAGCACGATTCTATCCAGCATGCGAAAAAGCAGACAGGTGAAACAAAGCATGGCTCTGATAAAGGTGTGAGGTTGCCTTCGCTTGAAACAGAGGAAGAAACAGACTAGCAAACAGAGCAGCATGGAGTGGACCTATAGACGGAATTGTACCACATCAAACATCCAAGCAAACAAGAAAAAGTGGGGTCGTGGAAGAAATCCATGGCCAGTAAGACGTCACAGCCCAATCACCCTCATAGAGGGAGATTTGAATGACATTGGAGACATGGTGTGAGATGTCACCGTGGAGGTACTGCAGTAGTTCGAGTAGTAGCAACAACAACTATTGGGGGCAATAAAGATAGTTATGCATGAGCTGCAGATCCATGCATCATAGGGTGGCACGGTGTCCACCAGCCTCACTATCGGTACTTCTGAAGCTGTCGAGATGCTGCGTGAAAAGGAATCCCAAGTGATATTTTTGTTGGATGGACCACTGACCACAGAAAATGAAGCTGACAGGCTCACTATCAACGCCCTCAAGGGAGTGGGGCTAAACTTGGCAGCGCTTCCTGTCGAGGCACTCCACCTACTATAGGATGGATTTATTATGGAGTTGAGGGCTCACGAACTGAGTGCTTTGCAGGTAATCAATGAGAAAAAGATTAATAATGTATAGATGGCCCTCCAACGAGACACCGCCCTCACTTCCATGGTGGAACTTACTAACAAAAATATGTGCATGATTAAGGCCGTGAGGGAAGCCTAATGAATGTTCCCCAAATTGGCCACTCCTCAGGATGTGGAGGTAGATGAAAAGGTCTGCAAGCTTGTTACAAGGGTGTGTAATGCTCACACAGAGTTGGCTAAGGTTCAGTTGGAGTTGAGCCTACAGATTGTAGATTTCAGTTGAGGGCCTAGCCTTCATCTCCACCGGAAGTAAAGGAGCAGTGCGCAACTACTCTCAGAGAGGTGATAGCAGCGGTAGAGAGTGCAGTAGCATACTGCACATGACTTTCTAAATAGTTGTTCGAGGTCCTGATGAGTTTATAGGAGGATCCTAATGTACAACGACTAGAGACAGAGGTGCAAGAACTGCAGCAGTGCTATGACGAAGTAAAAGGTATAGCGTGCACCTTCACTCTCACAAAAAGACTGGTGAAGCTGCTGGAGGCCAAAACATTGAAGTTACAAGTAGATGCAGAGCAGCACAAAGAGGAAGTGTTGAAGGTGCACTTGAAGCCCTAGTTGGAGGAAGCTTATTTGGTCATAGCCTCTATTGAGGGCAAGCTTGCTAATCTACATGCGACTCGGCAGGAGCTTCAAGATGACAATTCAGGACCAGTGACAGAGTAGTTGGTTGAAGAAGTGAAGCAGGTGGTTGCACAGTGCACCGGTGTGGTTGTCATCATATAGGTCGAGTTGGCATGTCTTTGTGCCAAGATCTCCATGCCCGTAGAGTGACTCGAGGGCAAGTCACTATGTTTGTGTTGGTGGCCCATTGGGAACGGGTTCCCCCAAGAGAAGTTTTGGGGCTAAAAGCCCATGTTTTGGGATTATTTTGTAATAAATTTGTAAATTCTCCACATTTTTTGGTCGTGGAGCACGAAGGTGTCAAGAGTCATAAAGGGTTGTCTACCCTGATTTTGTAAAGTGTCAAGTCAGATGTAAAGAACTACCCATGCTCTGCGGACCATGGGATTGTATAAAAAGGAGCTACGTAAGTAAGATCTAAGTAGTGAGGAGTTAGGTTAAGGAAGGAAGAGAGTAGCCTAAGTGTTCTCAGGTCTTAGCATAGGTAAAGGCTCTACAGCTGAGTGTGCAGAGGCCTAGGGTGGAAGTCCGCAGCTAAGTGCGCGGACCCCTGTAGCTTTGTACGCAAGGCATATAGATTCTATATTAAACTGGAAGATATCAATAAAGAGAAGAATTCTGCAAATTCTATGTATTTAGTTCCTCTTAATGCATTTGATTATATTGTGTTTTGGGTTTAATTTACAATGTTTATTTTATGCGCGAATATATGTGATTATATCAGTTAATTGAATGCAAGTAAGGATATCAGTTTAGGCGGCGCTAACTATGATAGATTAGTAAGATAAGTAAAACACTTAAGATAACTTGGGAATCTATACAATACATTGTCATAACTGCACGAAAGTACTTGTACCATGGGTTAGGGATGCACGAAGGTAAACCTTCGTGGAGGTACTAGAGGGCATAATAAAGGGTAGACTGATAGATCCCTAAGGCTTAATGACCTATGCGAAAGTAGGGTTAGAGGGTATTAACCGACATCACAACCATCTCAGGGTGCGGAAACTTGGTTCCAACATCCCCCCATACTACTTCGGGTGAGACTTTAGTCCACGCTCCGCGGGCTAATGCTGAAAGGGCCAGTAGTGTACAGATTTGTTTGGCTAACTAACGTTGAACTTGGTTTAGGCCCCACAAAGCCAACAACATACCTTGAACATGATCACACACACATACACAACCAAACACATGACAAGAAAATCCATAGTACCCAAAACCAACATGTATACATTGAAACGACAGTAAAACATCACTAATCTCCAAGTGCAACACTTAGGACACAAGTATTTATGACACTAGTGTTGAATGTAATCAAAATGTGTTTTATACGATGATCATGTTCCCATCACATATTCTTGTGATATGATTCTTGTGCTGAGGCTACCCCTTGAAGTTGCATTAGAGCTTCCACTTCAGGCTTCTTTAGAAAGGAACTTGGACACTTAGAAAAAATTATAGAACAAGAATAAAACAACTTTAATGACTCAAAATGATAGTTCAAACAATCATTAGGAGGCTCTAGAATTTGAATGTAGACAAAATTTGGAGGATTTTGTAGTAGTTACAACACTTGGCGATTATTAGAGGAACCCTAGCTTCTTTGTTTAGGCCGGACTTTAAGCATGTGATCTACCCTTCTAAAAAAGTGTTGCCTCATCCTATTGATCATGCTAGCTTCCTTACTTGGCCCAATTAAATATGTAGTCCCTTCCATTCCTTTTGTCAACTTAACACATTTGATAATACTAGTCAAAATTGAGTTGTTTCGATTATGGTGAGGATTATATAAAATTTGAGAGTTTAATATGTTCAAAGTTTTAGTATCATCTTTGGTGTTGTTCCACTATTAGAAATCCTATTTAGTACCCTGACATATTCAATTCAAGGAATCACAAGAATTTATTTGTTGCTAGTGAGCTTGTTCAGTACCCCAATGAAGTTGCTTGGTTCACATCTCTAACTAGAAGCCTTTCTCTTCTTTCACCCATTCTTTATTTTATAACTTTATGCTCATTGGAATTTTGTTGGAATTTACCTCACTAAGGGAAGAATAGGGATTTTGACTTATTAATGAGCAAGAGAGGTTGTTAGTTTTTTACAAAGACTCTTATATATACACCTATGAAATTAATTTGTTCAATTAAGATTTTCTCCTTTCCCTTCTCTACTTGACTAAATTGACATGTTAAAACTAGTTAATATAAATGGTTGATTCAAGTAATGGAGATCCGATAATAGATATGAGCATGGTATATCTACTTGAGTTTCAATTTAGGATGAAACATATTTTTCGTATATGCATCATTTATCTTAAAAGACATTTAGGCCGAAACAAAGAAAGGGACTAAAGATAAGCCAAGTATTGTAATTTTTCACAATGCCCTTTTAGAAACTTTTTCCACATTGTATCAGAACCAAAGAAAACACTTTCACATAAGATCTTATTTATGCATAGATATCAAAGGAAATGAATAACATGACATGGAAAAAAGCAACAAGATAAACAATAACAAAAGAGAGGAGAAGAAAGAAATATATACATGGTAGAAACATATACCAGGGTTGTTACACGAAGTAGTGTTTCAAATCTTTGTTAGTAGTGGGAAGAGATTGAATCCTCATATGTAATGATTCAAGACCATAAGTATAATGATAAATCTTCTACTGAATAGTGAGGGCTCCAATCCATAGGGACTTAAACTTGGTGTGTTTACCCTTTCATTCATGGGCGTTCTCCCATTTCAAGACTAGGTCTCTCACACTAAATTCCTTATTCCTGGAATATTTCTTGTCAAAATATTGTTTGGTACAATTTTGGTGCACAACAAATTTATCCTTTGTCTTATGCCTTTCTTCCTCTAATTTGTAAATGGTTTTTATCCTACTCTAAATAGTCGTACATGTTTTACCTTAGGATTATTAAGAAAATTATAAGGCTAGGAGGTATAAGTTAAGAGGAAGGATAACGTCTTTTCCATACATGAGGAAATAAGGTGAGGTATTCAAAGATGGCTTAGGAGTAACATGATTAGCCCAAAAGGAATTCACCAATGTGTTATGCAAATTCCTTTTCTTAGAGTAAACATTTTTCTTTATGATGTGAATTAGACTATTATTTTTATATTCATATAAATTGTTTCCATGATGATGATAGTTAGATGAATGCTTTAAAACAATACTATTTTCCAATCCAAAATCATAAAGCTTCAATGACGAAAATTAAGTTCCATTGTTAAACAAAAGTGACGTAGGAACGCCACACATTGTAATGATATTTTGTCTGATGAAGTGAATGAGTTCCTACTTGTTCTCTTGTCTTGATGGAACTGCTTCAACCCACCAAGTAAATTAATCTATGTTGGTTAATATATATCAATGTTTCTTTGATGAATGTGGAAAAATCTCTGTGATGACAACCATTCCCCATTGTTGAAATGTTTCTTCAATGGTGATAGGTTGCAATGAGGCCATTCACCTCTTCTCATGACTAGCACATCTTTGACATACATGACATTTATGAGCATAGGCTTGTGCTTCTCTAAATAGTGTGTGCCAATAATATCCATCCTGCATCACTTTATGAGACATAGTATCGTCCATGTAGTGCTCACTAACTAGTCTATCATGAAGAACCTTTAACACCCTTTCCAAATCCAGAGATTCCAAGGATCTAATTAAGACACCATGGTGTTGGTGATAAGATAAATCTTTTAGATTAATATGTAGGTTTTAACCCCATACAAAATTACCCGCATACAAATTCTAAGAACATAAAATAAACAATGCGAGAGGATAACACATAAAACACATATACACAGATATTTTCCCTTGGATCCCAAAACCAGGAGTACCAAATTGATTTTTAATTATGTTCCTTTCAATGTTACAATACATATTTATACATGTCGAAGCATCCAATACCATGGACCAAAAAACATCGCGTCAAAAAACATTGACTGAAAACCATCGCGTCGTAAACCATGTGTGAAAACCATGCACAAAACCATAGGTAGGTCCACCCAACCTAATATAGGGTTGAAAAAAATTTTCCTCGAGGTGCTGCCCCAGACCCCATAGAGGGGGGCTACCCGCCCCCCTCAAATCCCCTCGACAGGGGGGGCTGCCACCCCCCCATTGCACAACCAGTACAACAAAGCGGGAGGTCCACCCCCCTTCTAACCCCCCGGTTAACTACGTGGGCTAGTCATGGAAAGAATATAACATAGCCCAACATTGTCCCACTTGTTGTTTTCTTTCCATGAGGGGCCATAGGAGAGCTTAGTCATTTATCAAGCCATGCAACACCCATTCTTTCTCTACACCATGAGAACTTCTCAGAGCTCACAGATTTTGTCAGTGCATCTGCAATATTCTTTAAAGTGTCCACCTTTACCAGCAACATCTTTTTGTCTTCTATCATATCCCTCACAAACTGATATTGAACATTAATGTGTTTTGTCTTTGAATGATAAGTAGGGTTATTTCCTAAGAAAATTGCACTTTCGCTGTCACATTCTATCCTTATAGCTCCCTATGATAAATCCATACTTTAACACAATCTCTACAACCAAATTGCTTCCTTGCTTGCATGAGTGGCTGCCATGTATTCTGCCTCTGTAGTTGATAGTGCCACTATAGATTGTTTCTTACTCATCCAACTGACTGCACCTCCAAATAGGTTAAACACAGACCCACTTGTAGATCTTCTCTGATCCAAATCTCCAGCCCAGTCTACATCAACAAAGCCATGAATATCAAACACTCTGTCCAATATCGGTCTTCCTTGGAAGCACAAACCATAATCACTGGTGCCATTCAAATAACTAAAAACTCGCTTCACTATTGTCCAATGCTCCTTTCATGGTTTTGACATAAGCCAACTCAATACTCCCACTGCATGTGCAATGCCTGGTCTGGTACATACCATTGCATACATTAGGCGCATATGGAACACGGGACATGTCCTCTTCCTCTTCTTGTGTCTTGGGACACTGTTCAGTAGATAACTTTACACCTACAGCAATAGGAACCTTCACTGGTTTACTATCATGCACATTAAACCTTTGTAGTATTGCCTTGACATACTTCCTCTAGTTTAACCAAAGCTTCCTCTTTACTCGATCTCTTTTAATTTCCATGTCCAAAATATAGTTTGTAGCACCAAGATATTTCATGTCAAATTTGGAGGACAATTAGGTCTTCAAATCCTGGATAATTTCTTTGTCATTTCCAACCAGCAACATATCATCCACATACAAGACCAAATAAATAACACAGTCATCAATTAATTTAAAATACACACAGCGATCTTCTTTGCTTCAGGTGAAGCCAATTCCTCGTATAAATGTGTAAAATTTTTGATACCACATCCTTCGTGACTATTTTAACCCATATAGAGACTTATTTAACTTGCATACCAATTCTTTCTTACCCTTCACCGCAAAGCCTTCAAGTCGCTTCATGTAGATCTCCTCTTCTAGATCCCCATGAAGAAATCTTGTCTTCACATCCATTTTTTCTACCTCAAAATCAAAAGCAACAACAACAGATAAAAGTAATATAATAGAAGCTACCTTGGAAACAGGAGAAAAAATACCACCAAAATCAATTCCCGACACCTAGGAATAGCCTTTTGCTACCAACCGAGCTTTGTATTTCACCACCTTTCCTTCTACATTTGTCTTCTTCTTGAACACCCATTTGTTACGAATTCTTTTCCTTCTAACCAGCAACTCCACTAGATCCCATGCCTCATTATGTCATTTCATCAACCATGGCCTCTTTCCAGACTTTGCCATCCTCCAATTCTACTGCTTCCTTCACAGTTCTGGGATCATCATCAGTGATAGATACAACAAAATTTGAATAGAAAGCAGGTGGACTATAACTTTCTAGCTTCCTTCTTCCTCAAACTGATCTTCTCACACCCAGATTTTGTGGCTCTTCATCTTCTGATTCCTCCTCTACTGTAGAGTTTGATTCTTCCTCCTTAAGCATAAACTCTATCTTCTCAGGTTCCTTTGGTTGGACTTTAATAACATCTTAAACCTTTTTGAACACCACATCTCAGTTGTACACAACCTTCCTTGTTACTGTGTTCCAAAGATTATAACCCTTTAAACCATCCTTATACCCAATAAAGATGCACTTTTCATATTTACTATCCAACGTGGTTCTTTTCTACTTTGGAACATGTACATATTCATCACATCCAAATACCCTCAGATGTGAAAGAGAGGGTTTCTTACCAGTCCATACCTGTTGTGGAGTCTTATCTTCCAACACTGATGAAGGTGATCTGTTGACTAGGTAACATGTTGTCTCCAACGCCTCTACCCAAAATTCGTATCCTAACTCGGCACCATTGAGGATGCTTTTTTCCCTTTTCATCAACGTCTTGTTCATTCTTTCTGCAACTCCATTTTTCTCAGGTGAGTATGGAGTAGTATTATATTGTGCTATACCACACTTCCTATAGTATTCTTCAAATTCCTTACTGCAAAACTCTCCATCATTATCTGACCTCAACACCTTTATCTTCTTCTCTGTCCGGTTTTCCACTAGAGCCTTAAATTCTTTAAACATGTCAAAGACTTCAAATTTATTCTTAAGGAAATATATCAATGTATTCCTTGAGAAGACATCTATAAATGATACATAGTACATAGACTTACCCAGTGATGGAACCTTCACAGGTCCAAGCACATCATTGTGCACAAGCTCTAGTATACGTTTCGCCCTCTTACTACCAGAGGGGAAACTCACCCGATTCTGCTTCCCATATACACAATTTTCACAGAAATCAAAATCCAAAGAGTTATTACTCATACCTTCTACAATACCTTTAGCATGAAGTATTCTAAGGCCCTTCTCTCCAATATGTCCAAGCCTTTGATGCCACAACATGGTCTTCTCTCTAGAGACCACTAGATTTTCTGCTCCACTTTCAGGAACCACAAAACTGTTTCACCCTTCAACAACAGTGCTACCCTACAGCTTGTAGAGAGTTCCAATCTGAACTCCCCACATCAATACTAGGGCTCCCTGAACCATCTTGCAGTTATCCTTCTCGAACATTATTTTTACAGCTGCATCATCCAGCTTGCTTATAGAAATAAGATTTCTGGCTAATGCAGGAATATGCAGAACACCCGAAAGTGTTCTAACCCTTCCATATTGGAAATTCAACTTTACTTTTCCACGACCAACAATTCTAGCCTTCTTGTCATCCCCTAAGAAGACATCATCACCATCATACTTCTCATAATCACATAACCACTCTTTATGGGGAGTGAAGTGAAAGGATGCACCTGAGTCAATCAAACATGCCTCATGATCTACATGTGTACTTGGAGAAGCCAAGTACACATCCCCACCTTCATCTCAGGTGGTTTTCTCCTCTGTAGAAGGAGCATCATCAGATCCCTTTCCTTTGTTAGGAGATTTAGATTTACAGTCCCTTTTGTAGTGCCCTTCCTTTCCACATTTCCAGCAAACTAACTTTACAGGTTTTCCTGGAGATTTAGATCTCCCTCTAGATTTAAATCTCCCACTCGATGACTTATTTTTGTTTCTATTTTGTGACTGTCCTCGTACAGATAAGGCATCACCATTCTGACTCTCCATATTTTTCCATCTCATCTCTTTCATCAGTAAGGATGAGACTATTTCATCAAACTACAGGGCAGTTGCATTGCTACCTATTGCAATAACCAAACTATCCCACGAATCTAGTCTAGAACAAAACAAACTGATGCACTTATCTTCACCTGAAATTTTAGTATCAACAGATAATAACTAACTTACCACAGTATTAAATGTGTTCATATGCTCTGTCACTGAATCTCCATATTTCATCGTCAAGTTATATATCTTTTTCTATAGGAATAATTTATTCACCAGAGACTTAGATTTGTACAAAGCCCCTAACTTGTCCCAAAAAGCCTTTTTCATAGCTTCCCTTGATGCATTTAGCAATACTGAATCTGAGACACACAATCGTATTGTGCTCTTTCCCTTCCAATCCAACTTCTTGCATTCTTCATCGGACACTCCTGTTGGTTTAGTACGTGAATCTACCGTGATCCACTAATCTTTATCCACCAACAAATCCTCCATCTTGAGATTCCACAACTCAAAACTAACCATTAAATTTCTTGATCTCTATCTTTCCACTACTCGCCATCTTCTTTCACCACTAGAATCGATCCCGTAGATCTCCTATTGAACAGGGTCTACCACAAGCCCGAGCAAAACCCCTCAGCAACAAAGGCATCCCCTTGAAGCCAAAAATGCTCTGATACCAAATGTAGGTTTTAACCCTGTATAGAAATTACTTGCATAGGAATTCTAATAACAGAAAATAAATAATGTGAGATCATAACACATAAATCACATATACACAGATATTTTCCCCTAGATCCCAAAACCAAGACTACTAGATTGATTTTTCATTATGTTCCTTTCAATGTTACAATACATATTTATATATGCCAAAGCATCCAATACCATAGACCAAAAACAATCACATCCAAAACCATGGACCGAAAACCATCACGTCCAAAACCATGTGCAAAAACCATGCACAAACCCATAGGTAGGTCTGACCAACCTAATACAAGGTCCAAAAAAAATTTCCCCTGGGCGCTACCCCGAACCCCATAGAGGGGGGCTACCCACCCTCATGTGAACCCCCCACTGCACAACGAAAGGGGCTAACTGCACCCCTGTGACCCCCCCACTATGCAACGAAAGGGGGCTATGCCCCCCCCCAACCCCTGGTTAACTACGTAGGCTATTCAGGAAAGAATATAACACAACCCAATAAAATAACCCTTTTCTAATTTTCCAATGATTATGAGGGAAAGGTGCCTTGCTCTAAATATTGATTCACATCAGTGTACCTAGACATGGCTACACTTGTATTGGTAACTAGATCAGTGTTGTACGTATCAATTTCTTTCTCCCATCTAGAAGAGTCCTCTTCTGGTGTGTTAATTGATTTTGCTACAAAATGGAAGAGAATGTAACCTTCGTTGTGTGAACTAGATTAAATTCTAAATCATATTGTTGAATATGTGTCTCACAGTTCACCTTCCTTTCACTCGACGCACTGTAGAAAAAGTGATGTAACCTCTAGGTGAGGAACAAAGATGATAATATGAACTTTCAAGAGGTAAGGCTTGAAATGCTTCACTTCCTTGTTGACTGCATATGCTTGCTTATCTATGGCCAAATAATTTAATTTAGATCCCTATAGGGCAGCACTCATAAATGAGATCAGTTGTTCATTTTCTTTATTATCTTTCTAAGTCAGAATGGCTGTAATCAAAGTATTATGACAAAAGTTATATAACAAAAATAATTTGCTAATGTTTGGACTATATAATGTTGGGGTTTCCACTATTTCTTGTATGATCTGAGAAAAATCATTTTTTTCCTTTTCATCCCATTTATATATTGTGTTTTTATTAATCATCTCTTGCAAAGGCTTAACATTTTTCACATAATCGAAGATAAACTTTTGAAAGAAATTTATCTTCCATAAGAAGGAATCCATGGATTTCTTATTCGTAAGATAGGTAATCTGAGAAACAGTTTTGACCCGCTCTAGGTCCACTTTAATTCCACTCTTTCATATGAGATGTGCCAAAAGTTTTCCTTTGAACACTCCAAATATTCTTTTCTTAGGATTTAATGACATTCCATATTTCCAATACTGCCCAAATATTTTATTTAGACAACGAATATGCTCTAACGTTTTCTTTGAAAACACTATAACGTCATCATAATAATTGACCACACTCTGGCCCAATAGTCCTTGGAATGCCATTTTTATATCCCGTTGAAAATTATCACCAAGATCTATAAATCTAAAAGACAAACGCCTAAATGAAAATGAACCCCATTTTGTTCCAAATGTTGTTATCAATCTATCAGGTCCTACTACTAGAACTTGGTTGTATCCTGAAAATACGTTAAGCAACGAGAACATTTCTAAGCTAGATACCATCTGGAGGATCTATTCCATAGATGGCACAAGATAATTTTACTTATTAGAAGCTTGGTTTAAATTTTGGAAATAAACACATAAGTGTATTTAACTAGACTTCTTTCTAATTGGAACCAAGTTTTATACCTAGGTAGAGTGACAAACATTAAAGATGGTCTGATCATCCAACAACTTCCTTAGTTCTTTTTGTATCAGGGGTTCAAGCGTAAGGTGAAATTCTCATTTTTTTTTTTGAAATGGATTTTCCCCTTCCTTAGTTGGTATCACATGCTATATGATTCATGTATCATAAGTTTTCAAATCATCATAAGTCTACATGAATACATTTCAATACTATTTGAAAAGACAAATAAAAGCTTTTGGTTCTTGAGGAAAAAAACGTGTACCAAGGCTCACATACTTTGGATCTTCTTTGGTGCCCAAGTTAACTTTTTTGTGAAACAATCTGGAATTTTTGGCCGTTGCATTCTTGGGTCCCCTAAAACAATTATACAAGTCATAGAGCCTTTCTAATGACACAACACCGTTAGTCATGGGATTTCTTTTATGTCCTTCAACTCTATCATACTACAACTTCTCGTGCTCATCTTCATTGATTTCCACATCTTTAAACACATTATAATTATCCATTAAAAACAATATTTTCTAGTCATCATTGAAGACATGTAAGTTAGTTACATTGTTAGGAATAGATGGATTATAGATAATCTCAGTATAAAAACCATCTCTAAGTGGTGATAACCTTGTAGTTGTAGTACCGAAAGTGTCTACAACTACATTGTTAATTATAGGAACAAATTAATATCAAATGCTTGAAATGAAGATATAAGTCACCATACCTCTTTCTGATAGTTTTTGAGGTTAGGTGAAATGCAACGAATAATATTTCATACCTAATGTAACATTTTCTAGGGTAAATGTTCATGTAAACAACATAATAGGAATAAAAATACAATAAACATATCATCCATGAAATCCATAAATACATCAATTCATTTGCACATGAAAATCAAGGGAATGAATTTTTTCAATAATAAATGCAATGAACCAACAGGTGATGGGACTACCACATTCCACCCAACCATAGATTGGCTGAGCCAAGTCTCTCTTTAGCCAATCACCCCCATGCCATATTCCAAGCATGAATGTGGGATCTCAGAGAACACATCAATCAAAACTCATCCACAGTTTCTAGAGGCCACCCATCTTAACCCATCAAACAGGGATTCCACCTCAAATTTGGACATCATCATAAAAACATCATTAGATTGATCTCCATCCAAGCCCTCTAGGGATTCTAGAGCATTTGTCCAACCAAGGCTTCCAAAACTAGTAGCTCAACCCACAGCTTATACAGGGCTTCCACAGCATTTGTCCAACCAAGGCTTCCAGGACTGGTAACTCAACCCACCAAGGGCTTCCAGAGTGTTTGTCCAACCAGGGCTTCTAGGACTAGTAACTCAACCCAAGTTGTTACAGTGCTTCCAAGGCTTACAGGAATAATAACTCAACCCAAGCTAAGGAAACAAGGGAACTAATCAAAACAAAACAATGAAATTAAACCCACAATCACCATGGCTATCCAGGAAATATCAAGGTTGGGTAATCCACTATCAATCTAGGAAATCTTCCATGCCAATGACGGATCACAACCTAGAAACCACATGCATGTGCCATGCATGCTAAAATAGTGAATAAATCATACATGCAACTCAGTACCTACAAGCAAATATGATGTGGTTGTTAATGTTGATGCCTTCTTGCACTTTCCTTCTCTTCCTTTGCCTTATTGCTCCAATAATCAAAGTATGCCACACCCACCAAGAGTGTTACAAGAAAACTCTAAGTCTCCAAGAGTATGAGGGAGAGAGAGAATAATGAGAGAGCTCCCAAAACTGAACTGACAAAAGATTCACACTAAAAGAAAGAAGCTTGTCAACTGATCCTTAGAAGCCTTTTTATTAGAGACGCCTCTATTTTCTTCATTTTCCATTATTTTCCTTCATTTTCCTCCTCACATGCAACCTGTGACCTTTCACCAACTTTTTCTCCTAATTTCCATTATTTTTCTTCATTTTCATCCTCACATGCAACCTATGACCTTTCACCTCCTTTTTCTCCTAATTTCCATTATTTTCATAAATAAATGTGCCAAAATACCTTTTTGCCTCTTTAACACCTTATCCATTGCCTTTGCAAATTTCCTTAACCATAAACAACCAAATGAACACCCACTAGGATGTCATGCCCAATATTCAGCTTGGAATATGTGTCCTATCATCCGAGGTATTTATATATTTTTACATGGAAGTTTCAGAAGGGATGTTACAGAACCCTCCCACTTGGAGGAACACCGTCCTTAATGTCCAATAACACCTATAACCAATAATAATACTCAAGAAAAAAACATATTGCCCAAGGAGATTTATAACACAGCTCTTTCCATTATTTACAACGAATGACCCACTCAAAAGCAATACATCATGACAACATGAGCTGATAAAAACTCTATTGTATATTGGAGCTTTATAACACAACCCATTATCATATTTACAATGATATACACATATACACATATACACATTTGCTTAACCAGCAAATAAAGGATATGATGCCCATATCAATCAACAAGGGAATTTAGAGGCTCACACCTCTACCCTCAATGTAATACCAGTATTCAGCTCCTTCCCAAGAAGTCAAGAATCGACTACAAAGTCAAATCTGCATCCACTGTCCAACGCTATAATCTTGAGTCACTTGTCCTCTCAGTGAACACTTACTAACTCATTATTTGAAGGCATGCTCCCAATGTGTAACTGATTCCATCTGGTAATGCTAACGACCAAAACAAATCCATTTGTGACCTTCCCTTCTCTGCTATACAATCCCTCAGGAATCTGATCACCCCTTCTGTGTAGTCACTCACCTTCCAAGTTCCATTGGCACCCCCATCCCAGGCTGTCCATCCCTTGGAATGGCTTCCTCGCATCAGAAGATACAAAAATCAAGGAATATCCTTGCTTCAACACATCATACCAGTCATAGAATGCTCATGGAAATCAATGGACACTATTGGGTACCAATGTCCCACAATGACCCTACTCCCAAATACTTTACCAGCATGCTACTGCATGTTCCAATTTATTTTGTTGTTGCTGCCAATTCTTGCAGTCGATTTCAATCACCCAATTCAGCATTTCATGCATTTCTATACCAAACACATAACTTCCATTATCTTTTAAATAAATTCACATCATACCTCATTGGTATCTCGTCAATAAGGTACATTTTCAATCATCTTCACTTCATGTTACAACAAGTCAAACTAACATATTTGACCAAATCAACATGTATAAAAATATCACATCAGGTTACCTCAAAACATAACCATCAAAATCATAAATGACATGTAACCATCATAAATCAAAATCATAGATCACATGTAATCATCATAGACCATAATCATAAATCACATGCATACCAAAACAAAAATGAAATACTTACACTTACCCTTCATCGATCCTTACTTCTACCTTTGTTCTTTCAGTACACATACCAAATCGATTGCCACACCCAGCAAACATCCAGTGCCTTCTACTCCACCAGGTGCACATATGCATAGTGTGCATCACACACATAAAACCACACACGCCATACAACCTCATCCAAGGTGTGCACCTATACCTGGCATACAACACATACACCTACACCCAGTGTACATATGTATATGTGCACAATGTACATCATAAGGCATACATCCACACATAATGTGCGACAA
Organism: Pinus taeda; assembly: GCA_000404065.3. Taxonomy (NCBI): domain Eukaryota; kingdom Viridiplantae; phylum Streptophyta; class Pinopsida; order Pinales; family Pinaceae; genus Pinus; species Pinus taeda. Next base: position 72,214 of record APFE031639793.1, on the reverse strand, counting down.
CACAAAATGCATACATGTACACCTAGTATATAACACAACTTGTACACCTATACCCGATGTATAACACAACTCATACTCCTACACCTAGTTCATAACATAATACATGCACCTACATAATGCACATATATAGTACCACATGCCCTCAAAACAACATGTATGACATGTACACAATACTACATGTGCACCAATACCATATCCACAACATGTACATAGTACCACCTGTACACCACATCACCTACACAACATCACATGTACATGGTGCCACCTGCACAACGTGTACACAACACCACATGTACACTACACCATTATACAACGTGTATACAACACCACATGTACACTACACCATTGTACAATGTGTACACAAGACCACATTTACATAGTACCACACACATGACATGTGCACGACACCACATGTACACAGTGCCACATGCACGACATGTACATAGAAACACATGCAGACGTCGTCACTTGTACAACATGAACAAAACACCACACGCATTCAGCACCACTTGTATAATCATGCACACCACAACATATGTACATTGTACCAATGTACCACATGCATGTAACATTAGTTGTACATAGCACTGCATATCCAACCTATACATAGCATCATCTGTACACAGCGCTGCATATCCAACATGCTCATAGAACCATATGCACACAAACCCGTGTATCCATCATGCACATAACACCATCTATACCCAGTATTGAATATGTAGCATTCATACAACACTATTTGTACCATCATGTACATAACATTGCATAAACAACATATACACACACTACATATACACAACACCGCATGTTCACACATAATATATGAAACATGTATAACATATATAATATATGCACAATAATAGTACCACACATCCAAAACCACATTGTCCTTACCAAGAAACCTTACTTCCCATGTCTTATCCATGCTTTTCTTAGCATGTCATGGACCATGTCGCTTTCATTCTGTTGGTGTATCCTTCAGTGTTACCTGTCATAACATAAACATAGGCATAATACAAGCATATAAATTCATAGTCACCTGACACTGACCTCATATATTTGTCATGACTACTCTTCCACTTGATTCCTCACGAGACCAGGAACCTCTTCATGTCATTTTCCTACATAAGCAATCATTCCTCCACAAGAATTATTCATGATGATACTGTTAGACAGTGACATAGATACATGTACACATACATACAACATAAAATAATAATGATCTCGTCAATCAATTTCATACATAGATACATATGTAAATATAAACATTAACATAAAATAATCATGATTCATGATCACCTTGTCAAATATGAATTACATACATACATGTATACATATATAAATAACAACATAATCATGATCATAAAGTAATTGCTAGATAACATAAGGTCTAGGTTAAGAGAAATTCTTGTATTCATGAAACACATGCGCAACATTGAGAACAACAGTTACCGACATAGCCAACACATATGATGCCTCAAATCCATTTACTTTACCTTTACCTATTACCTTTCTTATGACTATACTGTGACCGTCCATTTACCACAATGGACCCAACCAATACAACCAATTGTCATAGTCTCACCTTCCGTTGTGCTTACTCATGCACCGAGATTCATTTGAATCTTGCATTACCTTTTGGGTACCACACATCTCTCCGCAAGCTCCATCAACTTTCCTCTTTCCCAACCAATTCCGAAGACTCAAAACAATAAAAGAGAAGATAAGAAACAACCAAGAAGAAGACAATGAAAACCCATAACAATATGACACTACAAAAAAGTGGCAAGACCATGCACCAGACATAACAAAACTGCAAATCAAGCTCAATAGACCAAAAGCACAAGAATAACACCATGACTCAATCCCCATGGTTCCCAAGGAAAAATTAACCTAAGCCATCTTTAAGATTTCATGGAAACTTGTCCTGCCATGCAACTTCTTGCATCATGCTGCCATAAGCACATAATTGTCAATGTATAATTAAGCATAATAATACACTAGTTACCTCATCTAATTGTGCCAATCACGTTGTTTGCAACTGAACACATCCATGCCATCTCTCAAGGGACTCTAATCCTTTAATAGATCCACCTATAGCTAAAAACTAGTTAATATCCCTGGCAAGTGCATGTTTATAAATATAGCACATATCCATGTAATTTCAAACCAAATTAATGTTAAGAAGACATGCGCAAATCACTCATTCGTTTGAAATTAGGGTTTCCAAACATAACCAGAGGAATTCTTTCCCAATTCCTTTCTTTTACCTTTCTACCTTGTTGGAATCGAGCCTTACTACATGTTTTCACACCACCCAACTGTTAGTTATATAGACACATCAATTATTACCTTGTCATGCTAATACCAAGCATGTTACCTTGCAACTTCTCACACATGTCAACCACATGTTCCAAATATCAAGACAATCATATCTATTAATTTGAAATCAACTGTTACCAAGACTAAAAATCATGTCATAATCCATAGTCAACTCATAGTCATCAGTCATTATACTACAACTATCACCTACTATACTCAAGTACATATCAACTATCTCAACACATATCTTTTAGTACAATCATCTTAAAACAATATCATTTGAACACATACTCATAATATGGAATTCATCAAACATTCATGCCATGTTAAATAAATCAACTAGATGACATAATCAATGGTCAAGCACCAAATATATGACATAAGCAATTGATACCTTAATGTATCTCTGGGGAGGTGATCTTTTCTGCACAATCAATCTAGTTATCATTATATAACGTGATAACACATCAACTCAAGTAGTCATAAGATCATCATATCCATAACAATATCTAACTAACATGTTCACATCGTAAACTGATACACATATGCAAAGTTAATCGAGATTAGTATGACACCATCTCACAAATATGTCGGTTCATACTTGAATATCGCAACCATAACCATATGCATAGGTCAAACCAGGTTAACACAATACATATAACATCAACATCTTCAAGGCAATGAACATAACCATCACGCATATGACTAATCCAACTTATAATATCAATATCTCAATGAGATGACCCTAATCATCACGTTAATAGCATATAACAACAATAAGCTATATATCATACTCATCAACAACATACAACATAGTCATCAAGTTATCTAATATAAAATAACAATAGCAATGCATACAACTATAGGTTACTATCGTTCTTGACTATATGACACATGTGCATATAACCGCACTAATCATCTAACATCTATCATGAATGTAACCATAACATCAAATACATGTTCATAAACCTAATGTATAGAATCCTAATGCATATAATAATCCTTAACTTACATACCTATATGCCGAACATACACTACTTGTATGACGATCTGCTATTATCCCAAAATATAATGTTGCAACCTCATTATGATGATCTGCATCCCTTCCTCTATCTCAACTAGATCATTAGCATCATAACAACCAATAGCAGCATGATGACCTAAATTGCATACAATGACTTCATAGGACATGTTTGACTTACTATACATGCATAATCATAGCCACAACCATACATGCATAACAACAACCATTACTTTGTTGTACACATTGCCACATGAAACCAACAGTATGCATAAGCAATGCCAAATCAACTACACCTACGCATAAACGCATGTAGTTGAACATAAGCGATCAATTCTTGTAATTAACCTACAAGACTGATACATGTAATCAAAATATTCAAAAATTTAACCTAACATACAAGGATGTAAGTAGGTATCATGAAATCAACATGTAAGAGACATATAATTCATACACAGTCAGTCACATGTTCCAAAAATCAAGACATCTTGTCTATTAATTTGAAATCATCATTCACCAATACTAACAACCTACAGGCATACCCCCTTACTATCCATGGTCCACACTAAGGTAGAAGGAGGAAGCTACTACAATGGCCTAATCTGGGATCCCCAAAGCTCTACTAAATTTAACCACACTTGAAAAGAAATTCATTTTTATTTCTCATACATTTGTATGAGACTATGTTAGAAACATTGCACTTATTCCACTTGTAACATAGTAACTAAAAACATGCCACTTTGCCATTTCCTTACATGCAAATTTTCAAATTCCTTAAATGAAACCTTTCAAATTCCCTACATGCAACTCTTCAAATTCTTTGCATGAAAATATGCATAGATCAGCTACATCCATATTATCATACCACAATGCTATCCCATCTAAAAATAACATTTTCTTCAAACAATTACCATAGTTTTACATTTTCTTCAAACAACTATTGTTCCGTTACATTTGCATGTAAGAATTTATTCAAGCACTTTACATGCAAACTAATATAGCAAAGTATTTGCATACAATTAAGAATATATCAACTACAAAAATACTATTACATATTAATACTATCCCTAACCACAAACAACATATTCAATGGGGTATTTTATCAAATAGTTTGTATGCAATTTATCATTGAACCATTTAAGCATTTCATCAAACACTTTGCATGCAAAATAATATAGCAAATTATTCTATGCATATACCCTAAACTATAGTAGTACAAGTTATGAAAACTGAACCATATGATCAATGGTATTTTCCCTCACCATGGTTCATGTTTCAACTCTTGATATTTCATATGTGAAAGGTTATTATAAACAAATACCAACACAATCCTATTTGGTGCACAATTCTATGAGTATCGAGAAAGCTCGACTTCCATTGGTCATATATCCTACAATATAGCGAATAAATGTCTAAAATTTTTATCACAATATCAATGGGATTTTCCCTCGTTGTGGAAAACATTTCAGCTCCGTAGAGTGCTCGGAAGAGACTTTATAACAAAATTTCAACATGACTTGCTTGAGGCCGGATTTTAGGAGCATTCAGAAGGCTCAACTCCCTCTACACATATCTCCTAAAATATTGCAACCCAATATCTGAAATCTATACCACATAATCAATGGTATGTCCCCTCAATGTGGACAATTTTTCGAGTTCCGATAGCCTACAAAAGATGAGTTATTGCAGAAATCCCATGCCCTATTTAAAGGTGCATTCAAGAAGGTCATCTTCCTTAGATCATAATTCCTAAAGTATTGTGAACCAATATCTGAAATTTTTACCGCATTATCAGTGGGATTTTCCTTAAATAAGGAAAAATTTTCAACTTCTAATATGTCATAGAAGAAAACTTATAACAGATATGACAGAAAGGTCTAAAATTTAACCATTGTTCTTCATTTCACCTATGATAGAGCCCATCCAGTCCAAGTGTTTTAACCATGCTATGATACCATTTGAAACACATTCGAGAGTAAATGTGCATATAAACAACATAATAGGAACATAAATACAATAAAAATATCAGCCATCAAATCCATAAATGCATCAGATTTGCACATGAAAATCAAGGGAATGAATTTTTTTCATTAATGAATGCAATGAACCAACCGATGATGGGACTACCACATTCCACTCGACCATAGATCGGTTGAGCCAAGTCTCTCTTCAGCTAATCACCCCCATGCCATATTCCAAACATAGATGTGGGATCTGAGAGAACACATTAATCAAAACTCATCCATGGCTTCCAAAGGCCACCCACCTCAACCCATCAAACAGTGATTCCACCTCACAGTTGGACATCACCAAAAAACCATCATCAAATTGGTCTCCATCCAAGCCTTTCAGTGCTTCTAGAGCATTTTCCAACCAAGGCTTCCAGAACTATTAAATCAACCTGCAACTTATACAGAGCTTCTAGAGCATTTTTCCAACCAAGGCTTCCAAGACTAGTAACTCAACCCACCAAGGGCTTCTAGAGTGTTTGTCCAACCATGGCTTCTAGTACTACTAACTCAACTCAATTTCTTACAGGGCTTCCAAAGTGTTTGTTCAACCAGACCTTCCAGGACTAATAACTCAACCCAAGCTAACAAAAAATGAGAACCAACCAAAACAAGGCAACGAAAGTAAACCCACAATCACCAGGAATATTGAAGAAATGGAAAGGCTAGGCAATCCACTATCGATCCAAGAAATCCTCCATGCCAATGACAGATCACAACCAAGAAACCACATGCATGTGTCCTGCATGCCAAAATAGTGAAGAAATCATACATGCAACTTGGTACTTGTAAGAAAATCTAATCTAGTTGTTGATTTCGATGTCTTCTTGTGCTTTCCTGCTCTTCCTTTGCCTTCTTACCCCAAGAATCCAAGTATGTCACACCCACCAAGAGTGTTCCAAGAAAACTCTAAGCCTCCAAGAGTATGAGTGAGAGAGATAATAATGAGAGAGATCCCAAAACTGAACTGACAAAAAATTCACACTGAAAGGAAGAAGCTTGCCAACTAATCCTTAGAAGCCTTTTTATTAATTAGGCCTCTATTTTCTTCATTTTCCATTATTTTCCTTCATTTTCCTCCTCACATGGAACCCATGACCTTTCACCTCCTTTTTCTCCTAATTTCCATTTATTTTCCTTCATTTTCCTCCTCACATGCAACCTGTGAGCTTTCACCTCCTTTTTCTCCTAATTTCCATTATTTTCATAAATAAATGTGCCAAAATACTTTTTTTCCTCTTGAATGCCTTAGCCATTGCCTTTGCCAATTTCCTTAACCATAAACAATGAAATAAACACCCACTAGGATGTCATGTCCACCATTCAGCTTGGAATACATGTCCCATCATCCGTGGTATTTATATATTTTTACATGGAATTTTCACAAGGGTTGTTACACCTAACGTGTAACAATATTTGAATCACCTATTACCTTTAAAGCTTCTACTTTGAGGTCTGTGAGTTTATTTAATCCAAGTATGAGTGCCTCATCTTCTACAACATTATTCTTGCACTCAAAATCAAATCAGCATAAAATTAGTTACTAGTTCTTTTGAGGGTCAATCAGAATACAAGTAGGTCAACACCCCTCCTGTGTTTTCGAACCATCAAAATGCATAGTCCAAAATATTAATAGCAATTGGGTCAGTTTCTACACTAGTAATTTTTAAATCCATAATATAGAGGGCATTATCATGAGTTGGATTACAAAGAAGGACTTCCAACTTTGTCTTTGGTTGTGTAAGATAACGTCCAAAATCAATTCCTAAGAAGAATTTTTTGGATATTTCTTGAAAAATCTAATTGGATCGTTGTGGTATACTTCTTAAAAGGTTCACTTTCAACTCGAATATTATTTTTCTTTCCCTTATACGGAAGCCATAAATGGGACCGTCGGTAGAGATATATCCTTAAAACTTTTTAGACCAATCTCTACTCAAAAGTAACCCCTAGGCATTTGGGGTGTCCACAATAACAATATCAATGCATTATTGAGCTCTTTCATTAGACGATAAACAAATTATAGCATTGTTTATTTAACCAATTTCCTAGAGTGATATATATAATTATATAATTATGGCATCATTCTTCTCAAATTTTGCATTAAGATATCAGGGCATAACATGTACAGATGCACTAGAATCTATAAGGCAACTATGGACATTGTAATTGAAAATTTCAAATGTTAAGAGAAAATGGGGGAAAGTAGATCTTCAATTTACATTAGTTGCATTGATAATAGATTCTAGTATAATATTAGGCATACCAAATGAGGCTTTGAAAGTAGCACTTGTCTTACTTAATGAAGGCTTGAATGAGAATTCTTAGATAATCAATTCCCACTGACCTGTGAATTTGCTAACCCGTAAATGGAAATATTCGCACAAGATTTCTTTGTGTCTTCCAAAAAGTGATACTCAACATTGCATGCAATATCTTCATCCTTGGCAGGTTGTGATGAAGTGTTAGGTGGTGAAGCTTTATCTGATGCCTCGGGTTTAATGGACTTGTTCTTATTATTTCCACAAGTTTTTTTAGGAGTTTGATCACTTATGGATTTCATTTATGAGCTTTGAACACAATTAATAGGAGGTCAAGTTTCCTCGGAAGTGCTTCCTTATGTGTCCTACTTAGGCACCAGTCCTTTGCTCCTCAAATTGTATGACTTGGATCATTTTTTTAGAGGACCTTCATCCTACTAGGACATCATTGCACATTGTCTATCATTATTTAGAATAAAGATCAAAGGTGAAAATTGAATCACCAACACTTGCATTATCCTCCAATGGTATTGGTTCATTAGCCTCTTGAGTCTACTTTGGTTTTCCTTCTACTAACAAACTTTCCAAGACATTGGCAACCACAATTTTCATATTATGTTTCCATTGTGGGTACGTTTTTCCATAATCTTCTTCTTAGTTAAACATATAGTATTTTTCCATACCAAGATTCTCAACATTAAATACTACATTAGAACTTTGAGCAGACTTGGCTAGTTGATTGATATTATTCTTAAAGAATGGCTTAAAGGAATTAATACTTGTGGATGTGTCACCTGAATTTCCTTTTAATTCAGATACTTCATTAGTTAGCAGCTTCAAGGACTTAGTCAAGCTTTACATTTCAAGGGGATCTTTATCTTTATTTTTGGCGGATAAGGCTTGAGATTTTTTCCCAATGTCCTTCAAGTCTTTTGAATCTTCCTGATCATCAATGAATCTAATAGATCTTAAGTCTTTTTCCATAGCATTTTCTTCCACAATGTTTAGACCCAATGTTTCCTTCACAACTCTTTTCACAAATACGAAATATTAGTGGGCAAGGTAGTAGTGTAATAATTCTTAGTGATTGAACCATGAGGTTGAACATTCACGGGCATATTATTCAAAATGTGAGTAGATATTTGATTAAAATCATTCACCGTTTTTTATCCCACTTCTTATATTGTTGATTTTTTAAGTAGCAAGGTATGAGTTTTATCGTTGAAATTTTTCTTGAAGAATAATTCCTTCGAATCCCTCCAATCATGGATTGAATTTGGTGGAAGGCCATGATACCATACCGATTCTCTCCTCAATAGTGTAACAAAATATCCTACAAAGTCATCAATGTGATCATCAGCCTTCATTTTCTTGTCAGGATCATACTTTGTAGGCAATATGTCTGGGTTCTTATGTAGGCAATGAAGATTACCTGGAAAAGCAAGAGGCCCTTGGGTTGTCCAATCCAATTGGTCATCAACCATGTATTTGTTTCCCTCCTCCTCTTCACTCTCTGATTATGAAGATTCTTCCTCTTCACTATTTATATTTTTTTATGGTTTGGTTACTCATTATCACTTAGTTATTTCTTGTTTGAAAAATGAAAGCTCTCCCCATATCCCCTAAGATTTCCTGCAATAGGTGGTGGAATGTACCCTTGAAGGTAGGATTCTTCAAGTGAGTTAGCCAAAATTGTCAAGGTTAGTGGTAACTAAATCTCCTACTAAAGAAACTAAAACACGAAGGTGGGTTGTCCCTTTCTCTAATTGCTTATGAGGAAGAATGGACGTAACAGGGCGTAAGGTAAGAGCCCTAGAAAATTAATGAGTGATAGGACATGTTAGCCCTGAGGTGCAGTGCTGCTAGTTTGAAGATTAAAGGAAGAAGATCGTCTACTTTGTTGTCCTAGAAAGGGCCCCCACATGGGCCATCACTCCACTTTTCCCACTCTTCCACTTACATTTTATCCCACTCATATCTTAACCTGACCCTCACTTCATAACAAAACCCTCTTCCGCCTTAGCACTAAATAAATTAACCCAAAACCCTAAAAATCCTTACCATTCCGTCCATACGCGCCCTCTGCACATTCCTCGAGGACATCCTGTACTTCCGTGTCCCTCCATCATCGATCTCTCCCTCCGATTTGATGGCCCACATTTCACCTAATCGACAAGACATGCTCGATCAATATCTGCCATTAGATCACTCCCGGTAGATCTAAGGGTTGTTGCTCTTATCGCGCGGGAAAATAGTGAGAGGAGTACCTGCCCGATAAAAGAGGCTTCTCTCTCTCCTCCTCTGATATGTGGCATGCAATGAGTGGCATTGGGCAGACTCCACCATTTACTGCTTACTGCCTGATAAAAACAGAAACCACCCAAACTAAACCACCCCCTGGGCACTATTGTCTGAGCACCTCCTCTGCCTGATAGTCCTCCAATATGTCCACTGAGATCAAATCACTCGGACTTTTCCGCTCTCGCCAAAGACCGCAAGCCTTATGCAATCGATCCCCTCCATCCATTTCCTCTGATCTAGTGGCCCTCATTCATGATCGCTCTTGCTTGTACTTTGCCACCCCGCCATTACTTTGTCCATCCGATTTAATTCATATAACAGCTACCTGCTTGTCCTCTGCCATCCTACCATTACTCTATTCTTCCTAATTAGCACATCCAGCCACCCATGCACCTCATACTCTAATTCCTACCAGTTACCCAAGGAGGAAGGGGTTGACTTTATCAGTATTGTGATAGCCAGGCCGCTGAGTTGAATTAACAGAAAGTATGGCCGAATGAGGAAGGACACAGCATGATACAAGAAAACAAAATTAAACAGTCATGGAGCCTCACTGGCACAATCAAGCTAGCCACCTAATAGGGCAGCGTTGTACCAGAATTAATTACCATTTAGTGATGGAAGGAAAATTGTGTCCTTGTACGCAATCAGGCAGTTAAAGACAATAGGGATAGATTAAGACACCTCGAGCCATAAAAAGCTCAAGAGCATTGTAAAGAGCTATAAGTAGTTGAAACTAAGAGGTAATCAAGGTTCAACTTTTGGAGACTATAAAGACTTTGCTACTCAAGCTTCTCATCTTCATTCGTCAGTAATACAAGCTTCTTTTGCTGTGATATGTTCAATATCCCAATTTCTCTTATGTTCTAAGCTTGCACTTGAACAGGTCGTTCAGGTTTCATTTGTTTCTAATGCCAGATAATTGTCATCTTATCTCTGCATTGATGTATTAGATTTGAAATTTTCATTTACTTTCTGTAGTTGGCCATCATATGTTTATGTATGTATCTACTAGTATGGTTAGTATTATCCATTCATTCACCTAATCTACAAACTATTGAGCATTGGTGGTCTAAAGCCTTGTAGACTGAGGGTGTTCATGCATGTCTTGAGTAATAATAGAGTCAAAGTGGTTATCCGTCTTGATCCAGACCATTATTTATTCCAATAGTTCAGAGAATAATATTGAAGATTATATGTTACTAGCCATCTTCGAGCTGCAACCTAGGAGAGTTTCCTGGAGCGATAACATAATTGGTGCCATTGCCAGGGAGAGGAGATTGAAGCTCAGCTTCCTCAGGAGATGACACAGATCCAAATTTTATGATAGACAAATTCTGGACACTATTCTGGTTGTAATCATCTATCTGGCGACTCTACTGGAGGACAAACCTCGTGGCGACTCCAATCTAGAATTCTGGCCCAATTTGGAAGGCATACTCGGAGAAATCCTTAGAAGTCAAAAGCTAACCCAGTACCTAACCCTAAAAAGATCATCAAAGAAAGAAAGGCTTTCTAGAGAGGAGCATTAGGTTCAAGTAAACCCAAACAATGTACTATAGATCTTCAAGAAAATCCTGCAATAGAATGAATACATTTTGAGAGTATAGTATCTAATACTAGTAGTGAAGGAAAAATCTCAGAGATATATAAAGCTCCTAATTCTCTTGGTTCTCCTTTTGTTATGAGCCCAAAGGGAGCCTAACCTCCTACCCATCATATTCCTCTAGTCTTATCAGTCACTCCTCATCCCTCTGTCATTCAAACTTCAAGTACCCTTCTAGCCATCATAGCTATGGCAGGTCCACAAGCACCTACCAAAATGAAGAGAATTATAGATGTTAGGTATGGACCTCTAGTACTGCCCATTCCTTTGAATGTTATGCCTACTAGAGAATACCATAAATACATGCCTAAGTTTACTAGGACAAAAGGGGTTATAGCTAAAGAACATATTGAATCATTCTAGAGCTACGCTAATAATCTAGATATTAGTTAAGATGATGATGGATGAGAGTATTCATCTAAAGCCTAGATGGAGAGGCTAGGAAATGGTTCAGAGAATTGACCCCGATGTCTATAACAGATATTGAAGCATTAGATGATGTATTCTTGAAGCATTGAGGGGATAAGAAAGATCTTCTCTACTACCATACTAAATTTGGGAACCTGAAAAGGGAAAATGGTGAGTCACTATCTGATTTCAATAAAAGATTTAACCACATGTATAGCAAGATACCAGCTGAAGTGAAACCCACCCCTACCTCTACTAAACTCACCTATGCCAATGCTTTTGATTCTGACTTTTGTCTACTATTAAGGGAGAGAAGATGTGCCACTTTGGCTGAGATGCAAGATGTAGCCTTGGAGGTAGAATCCAACATCATGGTTGCAGAGAAACTCAAGGGACATGTTGATTGAAGGAGACAAAGGGGTGAATATTCATCATCTTCAGATCCCAAGATAGATAAGATGACCAAGATAATAGAATCATTAGCCTCTAAAATGTCTAAGCTAAAAATGGAACAACACTTTGGGAAAGGAAGAGCTACTAATGCCTTTGCTTTCAAAAATCCGAACCCATACAGAAGAGCTAATGAATAATTGCAGGTTCCTCAAAGGAACAAAGATGAAAATGAAGACCAAAGGATGAAGACCCGCTTGCAGAATGTAGTCATGGATGAAGATGAATATGAGGAAAATGATCAGATCCATTGTTTGGAAGACAAGGGCAGTGCCTCTTTTTTGACCCTAGCTGCATATGAAGAGTCACTATCCGAGGACCAAAACAACCAAGAGTGGGATGGTGGGGTTGTTCTGCAAACTAATGACCAACACAGATACAATCTAAGGTCCAAGGTGAATAATTCCTAGCAAACCCCTGTTCAGAGGGCTACTATCCCTAAAATGCAGCAAACTAACAAGCAAAATCAACCAACAATTAATCCCATCATTCTCAAAGCTCCAACTCAAGAGATAAGAGGCCCTGATAAGTTCCTTTCTCCTTTTAGTTTTGAATCAGAAATCCAAAAGCTCGAAATATCTATACTACTAATGGAACTAGTTAAGAATGAATCATTTAAGAGACCCATCCTTGAGGCCCTTGAGCTTAAAACCACACAGGCACCCAATGGTTATGTGAATCTACAAGATGACAAACCAGTCGTTTTCCTCAGCCCAATGATTGAGCATTCTGATGACAATTCCCCATCATTCTATGTCTCCTTGACTATTCATGATAAAATCCTGCACAATTGTCTGTTGGACATAGGTGCCAACCATAATCTGATGCCCAAGACTATCATGGATGAGTTGGGCCTGGACATCACTAGGCCATATCATGACTTGTTTTCTTTTGACTTTAAGAAGGTGAGATGTTTGGGGCTAATCAAAGACCTAGCCATCACCTTGTCTCAGATGCCCATGAAGACCATGACAATGAATATTGTGGTAGCAAATCTTCCACCCATGTTTGGCATGTTACTTTACAAAGGATGGATTAAGAGATTAGGTGGGACATTGTAGAATGACATGTCCTATGCCACTATCCTGATCTTTGGAGGTGAAAGTAGGAGATTGTACAGAGAGGCTTAGTTAGCTTATATCATCAGAAATGAAAGGCATCTTTCTAATCATCCCATCTATGCTGCTGATATTGATTTTGGGGCCTGTATCGTCCAAGTGGAAGAATAATAGTTGGCCTCCATGCTACTTAGAAAGTCGGTTTGCCATATCATAGAGGAAGGAAGCCCACAAATCTGGGATATGTTCTTCGATGGAGCTTGCTCTAAGGAAGTTGCAGGAGCAGGTGTAGTTCTTGTATCTCCCACACAAGAATGCATACATTTGTCTTTCAAGCTAACTTTTCAGGTCACCAATAACATAGAAAAATATGAAGCCTTGATGTTAGGCTTAAACGCTACTAAAGAAATGGGCATCAAAGATCTAAAAGTGTTTGGAGATGTAGACCTTATTATTAAATAGGTGAGCAAGACATTCCAAGAAAAGAACCCCAGGCTGAAGGCATACAGAGATGAGGTATGGAAGCTCAAGGATTCTTTCAATAGCTTTAATATTTCATACATCCCTAGAGCTAAGAATCAGCTTGCTATTTCCCTTGTTGTGTCAGCTAGCATTTTTATCCCTCCTTTGCCTCCTAAGTTGACTTATGAAGTCCAAGTAAAATATAAACCGACTTTGCCTAACAATGTCAAGCACTGGAAAGTTTTTGAAGATGATAATGAAGTCAATAGGGTTCTACAGGTCATTGATGAATTCTCTGAAATGCAAATTGACCAAGAGAATGAAGCCATTGAGGAATGTAACCAGTCCAAGCTGAGAGACAAAATTGGCAAGGATAGCATTGTGCAATTGCCTAGTAATGATTTACCCAAAAGATTGGTGCCCTTAGAGAGGTTATTGGACCATAACAATGTACCTTATAAACCTGCCAAAAAAGAAAGTAAGTCTGCAGTTCAGGGGCATAATATAGGGAGTCCAGCACACCCAGAGTATATCAATTTGTCTACTCACTTGTCCTCTACCCAAAGCTCTCAGTATTGCAACCTGATGAAACAATTTGCCAATGTCCTCGCTTAGGAATACAATGACCTTAAAACCTATGACACCAGCATTATTCAGCACAAGATTCCACTAAAGAAGAACACCATCCCCTTCAAGCAGAAATTGAGGCCGATCAACCCTCTCTTTTTACCTTTGATTGAAAAGGATATCAATAAGTTGCTAAATGCCAAAATCATAGTTCCCTAAGGTATTCGAAGCGGATAGCTAACCTTGTGATAGTGAGGAAGAAGAATGAAGAAATCAGTCTTTGTGTAGATTTCAGGTTTCTGAACAAGTGCTCTAAAAAGGACAACTACCCCCTACCCAAGATGGAACATTTGCTGCAAAAAGTTTCAGGGGCTAGAGTCATGTCTTTCTTGGATGGATTTTCAGTCTACAATCAAATTGTCGTACACCCAGAAGATGAATAAAAGACTGCATTCACTACTCCTTGGGGCACTTTCATGTACTCTAAGATGCCTTTTGGACTAATGAACGCAGGGGATACTTTTCAAAGGGCCATGGACATAGCCTTTGTGGGAGAGAAGGACAAGTTTGTCCTTATTTATCTTGATGACATAACAATTTTCTCCAGCATTCAAAAGGATCATTTACAACATTTGAGAAAGGTGTTCCTAAAGTGTAGAAGGTTTGGAATTTCAGTAAATCCAAGGAAGTCACAGTTTGATCTTGAAGAAGGCAAACTGTTAGGGCATATTTTTTCTGTTGCAGGTGTCAAAATTGATCCACAAAGAGTTCAAGCAATACATACATTGTCCATCCCAAGGTAAAAAAGGGACATTCAATCCTTTCTGGGGAGAATTAACTTTGTGAGGAGATTTATTCCAAACTTTGCAGAGCTAGTGAAGCACATCACTTTCATGCTAAAAAAAGGGTCAGAGATAAAATGGACAGAGACTACAAGAAGATCTTTCAAATACAATAAAATAGCTATCATGGAAGCTCCCACTTTAATCAGCCCAAACTACACCAAGGAGTTTTATATCTTCTCTTTTGCCTCTTCTGATACACTTGCAGCAGTATTGTTGCAGAAAAATGGTGAAGATGTAGAGAACCCAGTGGCCTTCTTCGGAAAACACTGAGGGATGTTGAATTAAGGTACGACCTTATTGAAAAACAGGCATATGCTCTTATAAAGTCCTTAAAGGCATTCTGAATTTACATTCTCCACTCCAAGGTGTTTGCCTATGTGCCTTCAGCTTTAGTAAAGGATGTCCTAACCCAACCAGATGTTGATGGAAGAAGAGCCAAATGGATTGCAAAACTCATAGAATTCAATATAGAGGTGAAGCCCACCAAGCTTATCAAAGGCCAAGGCTTGGCTAAGCTTATGGCCAAGGACAATTGCAGTCTACTAGACATAAATTGCACGAGCTTAAATTCAGATGGAGAACAAATAGAGGAAGCAGTAGGAAAGCATGAATAGAACCAGTCTTTGGTTGAGAATTTGGCCACTTGTGAGTGGTATTCTAGTATAGTTCATTTCTTATTGAAGCTAGAAGTCCCTCTAGGGCTTAGCTCAAGACAGGCCAGGACCATTAAGCTCAGATCAACTAAGTTTTGTATTAATAAGAACCTGCTTTATTGGAGGGACCCATCTGGAATCCTCTTGAGATGCCTAGATAAAGAAGTGGAATTCATGCACCAGTTTCATTCTAGCATCTGTGGAGGGCATCATTACTGGAAAACCACAGCCCACAAGATCCTAAGGGCTAGGTATTATTGTCTTGCTCTGTTCTCTGATGTGTTTTCATTTGTAAAATATTGTGACAAATGCCAGAGGTTTACAGGAAGACAGCAGCTGAAATCACTACCATCAAAGCCAAGACACACCAATGGTCCCTTCTAGCAGTGGGGTTTAGATTTCATAGGTGAGATCAATCCACATTCCAGTGGCCAGCACATGTGGATTTTAGTAGCCACTAACTATTTTTCCAAATGGATTGAAGCTATACCCACTAAGAAGGTTGATCACCAGATTGTCATGAAGTTCCTGACCGAGAATATTTTCACTAGATTTGGTTGTCAAACCAAGCTAGTCACTGATAATGCAGCAGCTTTCAGAGTGAAGGAATTGGTGGACTTGTGTGAATCAACGGGCATTCAATTAGTGCATTCTACCTCATACTATCCTCAAGGCAATGGCTTGGCTGAATCATCAAATAATATCCTAGTAAGAATAATCAAAAAACTATTGGAAGACAACAAAAGGAGCTGGGATTCCAGGTTGACGTTTTCATTGTGGCCTGACAGAGTTACCACCAAGAAATCCATAGGGAACTCTCCATTCAAGCTGGTGTATGGTATTGAAGTTGTTTTTCCTATCTAGTTGACCCTCTGTGTAGCCAAGTTCTTGCAAGAGGAGCTGGATGAAGGAGATGACATGGCAAGGAGGATGAGTGACTTGGTTGAAGTCCTGTAGATCAGGGAAAAACTAATTGAGAAATCAACAATGCATTAAAAGAAGATCAAGGATGTCTTTGATAAAAAGGCAAAGATGGATAATTTTCAAGTTGGTGACTGGGTCCTCAAGTCGAATGTGTTCAAGGAAAAGAAGGGTAATCATGGTAAATTCGACGCCTTGTAGACAGGACCTTTTGTCATTACCGAGGCTCACACTAACAACACCTTCATCCTTCATAATATGGAGGGGGAAAGTGTTTTCAATGGCCCAATTAATGGGCGTTTTCGCAAGTTTTATTTTGTTTAAGGTTGTAGAGGCCTTAACTTTGTAAATATGTTTTTGTCTTAGTTTTTATTTTTATGCAAAATTGACTCCATGCCCAATGGAACACTTGGAAGAAGATTTGATTTTGGTTTTACTGGAAGGGCAGTTATCTACAATTCGTGAAACCTCAGAGGGAGGCTTTCATCCCCAAAAGGATTCAGTGTTATCCTTGAGGTGCAACACTGCTAGTTTGAAGATTAAAGGAAGAAGATGGTCTGCTTTGTTGTCCTAGAAAGGGCCACCACATGGGCCATCACTCCACTTTCCCCACTCTTCCACTTACATTATATCCCGCTCATATCTTAACCCGACCCTCACTTCATAACAAAACCCTCTTCCACCTTAGCCCTAAATAATTAACCCAAAACCCAAAAGAACCTTACCTTTCCCTCCATACATGCCCTTTGCACATTTCTCTAGGACATCATGTACCTCCGCCATCGATATCTCCCTCTAATCTTATGGCCCATGTTTCACCCAATTGACGAGAGATGATCGATCGATCTCCACCATTAGATCACTCCCGCTAGATCTAACGGCTATCGCTCTTATCGTGCGGGAAACTAGCGAGAGGAGTACCCGCCCGATAAAGGTAGTTTCTCTCTCTCCTCCTCCGCTACGTGGCATGCAGTGAGTGGCATCGGGCAGACTCCACCTTTTATTGCTTACCACCTGATAAGCACCATATAACGACCGTAACCACCCAAACTAAACCACTCCCCTAGGCGCTATTGTCCAAGTACCTCCTCCACCCAATAGCTGTCTGATCCATCCACTGAGATCCAAAGGCTCAGACTTTTCTGCTCTTGCCAAAGACCACAAGCCTCATGCAATCGATCCCCTCCATCCATTTCCTCTGATCCAGCGGCCCTCATTCATGATCACTCGCTCTTGTCCTTCGCCACCCTACCATTACTCTATCCGTTTGAATTAATTCATACAACAATTACCTACTTGTCCTCTGCCATCCTACCATTACTTTGTTCTTCATATTAGCACGTCCAACCGCCCATGCATATCATACTCTACTTCCTACCAGTTACCCGAGGAGGAAGGTGGTTGACTCTATCAGTATTATGACAGCTAGGCGGCTGAACTAAATTAACAGAAAGTATGGTCAAACAAGGATGGACACAGCACGATACAAGCAAACAGAATTAAACAGTCATGGAGCCTCACTGGTGCAATCAAGCCAGCCACCTAACAGGGCAGCGCTATACTAGAATTAATTACATTTTCGTGATGGAAGGAAAATTGTGTCCTCGTACGCAATGAGGTAGTTAAAGACAATGGGGATAGATTAAGACACCTCGAGCCCTAAAAAGCTCAAGAGCATTATAAAGAGCTATAAAAGCTTAAAGTAAGAGGTAATCAAGGTTCAACTTCTAGAGACTATAGAGACTTTGCTACTCAAGCTTCTCATCTTCATTCATCAGTAATACAAGCTTCTCTTTTTGTCATATGTTCAATATCCCAATTTCTCTTATGTTCTAAGCTTGCACTTGAATAAGCCATTTAGGTTTCTTTTGTGTCTAATGCCAAATAACTATCATCTTATCTCTGCATTGATGTATTATATTTGCAAGTTTCATTTACTTTTTGTAGCTGGCCATCATATGTTTATGTATGTATCTGCTGATATGGTTAGTATTCTCCATTCATTCACCTAATGTACAAAATATTGAGTATTGGCAGTCTAAAGCCTTGTAGACTGAGGGTGTTCATGCATGTCTTGAGTAATAACAGAGTCAAAGGGGTTATCTGGCTTGATCCAGACCATTATTTATTCCAATAGTTTAGAGAACAATATTGAAGATTATATGTTACCAAGCATCTCCAAGCTGCAACCTAGGAGAGTTTCCTAGAGCGATAACAGGACAAATCCTCCATAGTTCCTCGTAAGTACCCTCATAAGAATTCTCTATACCTTAATGAGATGATTCTTCTTTATTAGATATGTGGTTGGAGTCATACTCTAGTAATTTCTACCTCAAACTGAAGGTTCTTTATGTCAATGTGTTGAATTATAATCCATACACGTCGCCCTCCTGATAGCACCAAAATCTTGATGGTGCTAGAAGCCACCAACATATAGGGGGTCTCCTCGATATGAAGTCCCGAGTAGACCTCATATCATTTGGAATAGGAGCCCCATCTAGGAAATATGCCTGGTTTCCATTATTATGTTCTTAAAAAATTTCCTTGGATTCAATGAACAACATAAGAGAGCATACATATAAGTTTTAGATAAGCAAGTAAGTTAGCCCTGTGAAGCATGCAATTTTAGTGTGTATAAGGTACATTAACAAAAGGGGAAAAGAAAAAGTGATTCTTTAGAAGAAAAGTAATATTGTTATCCTAATAAAGACACACACATATACATAGAAAGAATCATTGATTAAATTGAAAAATAGATCACAATGTAACAACGATCATGAAAGAAAATAAAGGTGCACAATTCAAATATGTATATCAAAGATAACGAAATAGTTCATTTTATTTAGTAAATATTAAACACAAACATACATTGAAAGCATGAAATAATAGTCTTACAAAATGCATGGTACATACATGAATGTGTGTCAATTGTTAGATCTTCAAAATGTTAAGTAAAAGTTCCAAGATACAAAATTACAATGTTGCATCACTAGTTCCAATAGTTGAACATTAAGAGACCACTTTCTCCTCAAAAGAATTATCTTCTCTACTATGTCTAGCTTAATAAGCCAAGGTGAAAAGTCTTGTCCTTGAGTTATGAGGGCTTATTTATAACAAATGAGGTGACCTTTCACCTACCATGTGACTCTTGACCTCCCTCATGACTCTTGAGATCCCATATGACTTTTGAGCTCCTGTGTGACTCTTCAACTTCATAGTGACTCTTCGTGTTCCATGTGTGCCCCTTGGGCTTCCACACATTTACATTTTCCAATTTTTGAAATGACAAATTACATTGCACCAAAATGCGGCAAGAATACATGAGACAAAATGACACTCTTGTGTTGACATTTTTAGGAGCAACAATTTGGCAACCGTGACATGAGACTTCATTGAAATATATTGATGCCAATTCTTTCTCTTTGTTGTTTGTTCTTCAATTATTCATGGTGGATCTTACTTGTACTTCACCTTCACCCTCTGATGGGTGTGGTTATAGTATTAGATCATTCCAAGTCATGTTGGTTTCCATCTACCTATCATAGTTCAAAGTTCATTTATCTCCAACATGATGGTATCATTGTATCTTATCTCCACAAGTGTCTTCTTGCAACCTCTCCTTCATGACCTCCTTGAAACTCAACTTCCATGTTAAGATAGTGGTACCTGCAAGTGAATTTCACTCATGGCAAGGCAAGATCATTCCCAAAGTCACCTAGTCTACCTTGAGCTATCATGCAAGATGTTAACTATAATGGGGCAATGCACAAGGACATAGAGAGAGAGAGAGAGAGAAAGAGATTGTTGGGCACAGAGCATAGAGTCAAGATGCAAGGAGTGAAGGTTTGAGCACTGTAAGTGCACACTACGCAATGGAAAGAGAGAGAGGAAAGTCTTGGGTGCAAAGGGCAAGTCCAAGAGGTAACAATGACAAGCTTGATCACTGAGACTGTGTAGTAAAAAATCATTGAGGAGGGAACTTTAGGCATTACGTAGGTTTCCACTGCAAGAGACAAGGGATCACACTATTTTCCACTAATAATGTGCAATGCATAACACAAGGAAGGGTTGATCAAAGGCTTGCTCAATGGGAAAGTGTAAGGAATAAGAAGTTGGGTGATTGTGGTAAATGGATGCATAATGCACAATGATGGGAGTTATTCTCAAGGTGGGCATAGGGAATAGGTTTAGGAGAAAAACGTCTAACTTCTAAGGCTTGGAAATGTGTAATGTGCTCATTCCTTGGATGGAAGTTCGAAGTGCTCATAACCTTTGCATGAAGGAAGAACTCAAAAATTGATTGTGTGAGATTAGTGTGACAAGAGTGTGAGAGTAAGAGTATACAATAGGTCTTCAACATGATCACACACACATATGCAATAAAACACATGACAATAAAATGCATGGTACCCAAAACAAACATGCATACATTGAAACGACAATAAAACGACATTAATCTCCAAGTGGGACACTTAGAACACAAGCCTTTACGATAGAAGTGTCGGTTGTAATCAAAAGGTTCACCATACCATTGGAGTGTGCCTAGAACATTTTCTTGGGATAGATAGGATCAACCAATGCAAGAGAGTACATTGGAGTTGCCTCTTGAAGGTGCACTAGGACTTCCTTTAACGAAAGACGACACTTCAGACTTCTTTAGAAAGGAACTTGAACATAAAAAGACTTAGAGAACAAGCATAGACCAACTTTAATGACTTGAAATGATAGTTCATACAATCAATAGGAGGCTCGAAAATTTTGAATGTAGGAAAAAATTGAAGGGTGATGAGTTAGATCAGTTTCTATAAGAAATTGAATGTATTTTCTAATTCCATGTAACCAAGTCTCAATGTCGCCTCCTCTTCTATTTTCACCTTCAAAGGTAGGTAGCTTAAACTTCCTAAGCTCACCTTCGAACTTTTCCAATTCATACCTCCTCCTTTGATGTCTGACATGTGACACTTCTATGCTACTCTTAGAATCCTTAGACACTTGTAACCTTGTGGATGAATGAATGGGTGAGCGATGATATCTCTAAGCTCTGCTAGCACTTTTTAGGTGTCTAAAATCTATATAGTCATGCCTCCTTGCATGAGGTCCTTCTTACTCTTCTCTTAAGCCTTATCCATATCTTATTTGTCTTTGCAACTTATTTAGGCTATAGAATAGATAAGATTTTGTTTAATTCTTCTCCCCATGTGCCCTTATTCTTATTTCATTGCTAGCCTTGTAGCTTGACACTTTTTGTCTCAAACTCCCCATAGATTTTACATTTCAGTTGGCTCCACTTTACTTCTATGTCCATTATATTTTATCTCTACATTACCCAAACTAAAATTTAGTGAACTTCAACCTCCATTGCATAATTGTAAACTTTTTGTTCCCCCATTATATATCAAATTTTTAATCTTTTGTTGATCTTGTTTTATTGACCCCCTAAATTTTGAGAAATTGTGCATACAATTATGTTCCATTAAAAAAAAACAAACCACTACAAATTTTGAATATCATATGCAAGATTTCTCTCCTCTTAAAAACAATTAGCAACCTTCCTTTGATTTATTGTTATTTTTTTGGTACAAATAACAATGAAGCTCCACATAAAAACTATAAATAGAAAATAGTTTCAAGCAATATCAGAATAATAAACTTACCTAAACAGAAAAAAGCCTTGAATGGCAAGCCAAAGAACAAAGGTTCTTATAACTGACGAACTGAGTGGCCATATTAATAGCTATAATATTTGAGCCATGTGAAAAAGTTGGTCTAAATTATCAAACTAGCTCTAATGCAAACTGAAAATCATCACCCTTCTTCACCGTATGTATGCAAGCTATAGAGAAATATCAAGAGAGCTCCAAGTGTGGAGAAATCGCAAGCTACAGCCTTTTCGGGTACATACCAGCTGTGCGGAAAATGAAGAAAATATATATTTTATATACATGATTTGATTTATGGTATTAGGACTGGAATTTATTTTTAGGGTTTTTTGTTTATGGAATTCCCGTGAAAGTACAAACAATTTATAATAACAAGGTTTATTTTGTCATCAAATATTAGTTTGATTTGGAATTTGCCTTTTTCCTTTAATTTTATTGGTATATTTTTCACTTTTCCAATTGCTTTATGATAATTCAGTACAATGCAACAGATAAAATACTACAAAGTTCAATGGAATATGTATTTAAGAAAATAACAATAATACTGAATGAAGTAACATAAATTTTCAATAGAATGTATAACCTTGTAAGAGATCAATTTACGGGTGTTTTCATTATTAACATTGGCAGTGAATAATCAATAGGTAGAGGTTGAGGTTGATTGATCCTCCAGCTTCATGAGCTGTTTTTTCTGTAATTATTTGTTTCTATTATATTTCCTTCATATAATATAATATCGCTTTTTCTCTCTTAAAAAGAATATTGGCCGAATAATCAATAGGTAAAAATTAATTGATCAATATTTGAGCTGTTTTTTCTGTAATTATTAGTTTCCATTATATTTCCTTCATATAATACCTTCATATAATACAATATCGCTTTTTCTCTCCTAAAAAGAACATTGGCAGTGAATAATGAATAGGTAAAGGTTGATTGATTAATATTTGATATTTAGTATTTCAAATTTTATTTTGCTGTGTCTGGCACATGTTTTTCGTCTCCAATTAGACTGTAATTTTGTCTTAGACTGTACTCATCATTTCGGTTAAAAAGACCTTTATATTTATATTCTTCACTATTTTAAATGGAAGAAGTAAATAAATGAGTTGAATGATTTTAATTGGATTGGAAAACAATTGCAATACGTTATTATATCTTGAGCATATATATTATTTAATTCATTGCAAATTTAAATTAAGAATATAAGATTTTTTTAAGACAGCTTCGATGGATGGAGCGCAAGCCCCAGCAGACTTTGCTGTTAATATCATTGATGTTGTGCACACAGATCGCACCGTCACGAACAGTTGTGCTGGGTCAAGAGTTTCCACGCCCCTCCAAACAAGCTTACTGTAGCGTATTATAATAATAATCAAACTATATTACAGGTAGCTCTTTCAGAATGGGGTCTGCAGGTCGGACAATCTGAGGAATCATAACTTGAACAGACAAATGGGAGGAAGTCTCTATAAAACCGTTACCGTTATTGTTCAGCTGTTAAGTTTTTTTAAAATATAAATTAAAAAAAAAAAAAATATAACATTTTAACTTCTTAACATTATAGCAACTTACTCTATATCTTACCAACCATATTCATTATTTCTATTTCTGGATTGATCTTTGCTGATCCATATAAACCATTGTTCTATTTCTTTGATTAAGGCTTTAATAGAACAAATAACTCTTCTCTCGGTCATGGGGAGTTATTTAAGTTTAGTTGAATTGGACTCAATACTAGAGTAGAGATGTTGGCTCTATGGCATCTTTTTTGTGCAAAGTCATTGGACATTGTTGAGATTGATGTGTATGGTGATTCCAAGGTAACTATCCAATGGGCAAATAGAAGATCCTCTATGGATGCTTATGATCTCTCACATTGGATGGATATGACATGAACATTGATCACATCTTTCTCAAGGATTTATGTCTCACTTATCTACCGGGAACAAAACAACTTGGTGGATTCTCTATCAAAAACAAAGTGCCTTCAAGGCTTAGATAAGATTACCAGATAAAGGTATTTGCCAATATATCTTGTTGCTTCAGGACTATGCTCAGTTGATACCACTTTTTTCTGTGAGTATTAGTGGTAAGGAGATCCAGCAATGATTATTTGTTGAACAAGTCGGAGTCTCTGTGTTTTTTTTACAGTTTCATAATTTCTCTTGTTGTTTGATTTTGTGAAGAAGAAGGGACATGAGATAAGTAAAATTTTGTTTTATAAATGATAAAAGAAGGACCTAAGGACCTAAGGAAGGCTTAGTAATGAAGGTGGACCTAAGGAACGCTTATGATTGTGTCGACTGGGTTTTCTTGCGACTCATCGTGACGAAGGTCGGCCTTTCTATTCAAATTATTGAGTGGATTATGGCTTGTGCCACTAATGTTCAGTTTTCTATTTTTGGTCCATTGTTACACTTCAAAAAATTTCAGAGCCAAGCCAGGTTTGTGGCAAGGGTGATCATTTTCTGCCTTGTTATTTATTTTGGTAATGGATTCCCTTAGTCACAAGATCAAATCAGCGTGTACACGAGTTCACTTCAATGGAATTAGACTGAGCACAGGTATTGAAATATTGCATAATTTTTTTGTGGATGATATCCTACACTTTTGTATGGTGTATAGGGCTCAATGGAGGGTCTTCTATGATATACTGCATCGATTTGGAGCAACTTCTTGTATGTTGGAAAATGAAGGCAAGTCATACATTTTTCACTCATCAGGCAATCCTAGGGAGATCAGTGATATTGTTCGTTTGCTTAATTTCCCATCCAGGCCTTTAATTGATGGCCTCACTTACATTGCCTTTAGACTCAAGAGAAAAAACTTCAGGTGTGTAAATTGGCTTTGGCTAATTGATAACTTTAGATGCAAACTTAATGAATGGGCACACCGATGGCTGACCCTTGGTGGCAGATAAATTTTGGTACGAGTTTTTCTACAATAGATGGAAGCGTATTGGGTGCATCTATCCATCCTCCCTTCGACCATCATAAATAAAATCAAAAACATCATGGTGCATTTTATCTCTGGGAGTCCGAACACAATTCAAAAATTTCATGTCACAAAATGGGATAATATCACTATTCCAAATGAGTAGGGAGGATGGGGAATATTAGATATTAAAATCTTCGGTTGGGCCCTCATTATCAAAGCCCTGTGGCAAGGAATTTTTAAGGAAGGGATATCATTTCCTCAAAATACCTACACAACAAAAGTGATGAAGATTGCATCAGGTCAGGTCATATCGACATCAAATTTGGATCTTACATTTGGAGATGCTTCCAAAAAGTTGAGGATATGTTTTTGCAGAGAATTAGTTGGTCTTTTGGCAAGTGGAATCATATCATTGTTGGTATTGATAGCATTCAGAGCATGGAAGTTGTACTTTCTTTAAATTGTGGCCTTTGGCGGTGTCTACACTCTCGTGGTATTTGTCTTTTAGAACAAGCCATTTCTTTTTGGTATGGGAGTTAACCTATTTGGAAACTCGCAAGAGAGATGGGTTTGGAGGGAAAAAATGCTCGGGAATGGGAGGCCTACATTTAGATCCCTAGAAATGTGGTACTATTCAAAACTGAGGAGGGCGACAATATTATCCAAGCCAATAAGATATTGTCTAATATGGCGGAGGTGGCGAACACTTACAGGCATCTTATTCACACTTTACGACCACTAAATCATTCTTGTCGCTTCTACAAGGTTTGGAAACTGGATGCTCCTATAAATATTATTCTTTATGTTTGGTTGGTCTGGAAGAACAAAACCCTTACTTGGGAGAATCTTTGTAAGAGGGGTTTTAATGGGTCTACGAGATGCCCACTATGTAGGGTCTCTACTAAAACCAATGTCCATCTTTTTTTGGAATTCCTTATCGCTATCA
This sequence comes from Pinus taeda, assembly GCA_000404065.3. Lineage (NCBI taxonomy): Eukaryota > Viridiplantae > Streptophyta > Pinopsida > Pinales > Pinaceae > Pinus > Pinus taeda. Next base: position 45,787 of record APFE031639793.1, on the reverse strand, counting down.
TGGTCTCTGATGGTATTTTTTCTTCGTTGAACTTGTCTTGTAGGAGATTTGTGCACAATGAAGAATGTATCAAATGGTGGTTGGCGCGAGGTGGTAAATTTTAGGCTACTCCACTTTATATATTTTGGGAAATTTGGCGTGTGAGGAATGGACAGATTTTTTAGGGATTGCAGATTTCCACTCATCAAATCATCCATAAAATTATGTTCTGGTTAGAGAATATAAAGACTCCCTCTCGACCTATTCGGGATCATTCGTACAGATTTCTTCCTCACCCCTTGCTCTACCCGACTAGGTACTTCGACGATGTTGCTTAGAGAAACCTTTGTGATTGTGGTGTATGGCTTCATGTGGATCAGAATTGTCACTATAGGATACATTGGAACACTGGCCCTGGCACTAACATGAGGGCAGAAGTCCTACCTCTCTAGGGACTTCTTTGGTTTTCCATAGGTTTTTCCATTGATTCCTTAAATATATATGTGGACACACACATGCTTATCAAGGGGATGACAACAAATTTCTCTCCTCCCCTTCTCACTACATGGACATCACATATAAAACTTTTGAGGAGGTATTTTACATCGATCTCTTTCCAGCATATCTTCTGGGAGGCAAATGGGATAGCAAACTCTCTGTCAAAGAAAGGACTCCTAGCAAACATTGGATATATGCACTATATACATTTGGAGTCTGACACCATAGATGAGGGGTTTATTCCCCTTCCGTAGTTTTTTACCAAAACATATTTTGGGAACTTATGCAGAAGCATTACCTAAGCTATCTAATTATATGAACATTGTACAAGACATTATTTTGATAATATACACTTGTACATTATATAAACCAACACTTTTTTCATCTAAAAAAATAACAAAATTAATTTTTTTCATTAGAATTTTTTTTAATTATATTTAAAATTTGGTGCTTAAGTTGTTTAATGTGTAACATTGTTTTAAACCCATTTAAATATAGAAAAATACATTTTAAAATTTACAATATAACCAAAAATTATATTAAAGAATTCTAATTGTTTCTTCTCAATAATCTGAGCTATTTAATTATCACAATTAATTATTAATCAGTTTCCAAACATTTTAATACTAGCATTTCATTGTATTTCTCGATCTCCTAAGCATCTATTTCAATTTCTATATCTTCTTTGTAGTCCAGAGAATTCTTGAGAAAAAAATTATTCAACCTATAACCATTTTTCCAACTCAGATACCATTATAACTAAAACCAAGTAAAATAAAAATCTATTTCTAATAATAAGCGAATTAAGATTTTATTTTTTATAACAGTACAAAATCTATCATAATTTAATTGTCCAATAACTAACGTTGTAAAAAATTATTACTGATTTTTATTAGTCAATGCAGCATTTACCATAAATTTCAGATAAATTTATTTGTGAAATTACTTTTTCCAACTTTGTTACCATCCTCCCTAAAGTCAAGTAAAATAAAAATCTGCCATTCACAATAAATTTATATTCTCTAAATTTCTATATTTTCTAAATTTCTACGGTCATGGACAGCTACAAAACCCACCTTCAATAAAGATTTTCTAGGATTGTGGATGGCAACTTGACCTAGCTGCTTGACATGGATAGCCGCTGAGGTAAAGGACAAAGGTCCGGTACGTAGTACATCTATATTTCCAGATCCAATTCTTTCACATCTCTGATTGACTGTTCCAAGGACGCTGGACCATTTACGGCATTTGCCCTTTCAAATTGTCCCCTCACGATCCCAGGAGCCGTGTCTCTCTGCGCACCACGGCCATGAGATTGAAGTCCACATGAAACTTATCTGATCCAGGGACATGTCATTCGACGCACTTAGCCACTTAGCCAATGCGAGACAAATCAACAATGTGTCGGACAACATATTTTTCCCGTCATTATGGCCATTAAATTGTGGCAATGTGGTTTTGAGCAGTGTTGGAATTTGGATTATTTTTTATTGTTTAGTTACACAGGAATGATTTATTAAATGTTGAATCTTAGTTTAAAATTATACGAAACATTCACAACAAAATCTCAATAATTTTGAAATCAAATGTCTTTAAAGTTAACATGCAGTAACATTTGTAATTTTGAAATCAAATGTCTTTAAAGTGAACATGCAGTAACATTTATATATAACTAAATAAAACTTATAAGATATATAAGATGACAAAAAAATATATATGTTATTAATAAAAACTAAAAAAAATAGATTAATTAATTTGGTTTATGTTAAGATTTACATTTATAATTTATATTTTGAGATTTAAAAATGAAGTATATACACTTGAGATCTAAAGATAAATATACATTGGCTAATATATATCTTAGCATTGTTTTGAATTATGGGATATACACTAATATTAACAAAGATTGAATTCATAACATCAAAAACTTTTAAAAATTAAAAGACTAAACTTATAACAAACGAATCTCTTAACATCATGTCATTGACTTTTGTTATGGTTTAATACCTCATTATTACATACTTGAAGAAAAAATACTAATAAGCATTAAATGCGGAAAAAGCATGCTTTGATCAAATCGTTCCTTCTATTTATCACCAAAATTTAGCAAAGCTAGTACAGATATATATTATTGTTCACATATATAAATAACTAACATATATGTATATAGAAAAACAAGTGTGTAATAAAGTAACAATGAATAAAATCATAACAAATTCACTCTAATACGGCTCCATATCATATCTAACTAGTTTATTTTTTAGACAAAAGAAATTCCTTGAAAATTTACAAATAATTTCCATCCCATCTCTCATTGGGATGCTTCTAGCTATTTTTTGTATCAACTGAACTTCTAACCCTGATGCAAACAAGCATGGAAATATGTTTGATCGTTGAGCTTTGTCAGCTCAACTAAAGTTGACCCTACATTCATCCCATCTCTTAATGAGATGCTTCTAGCTTTGGGAGAAGTGGGTGGACTTAAGAGCATGCATGGGAGCTAGACATGGAATAAAGAAGGAACAACCTAATTAAAAAATAAAAAAATCAAAGGCCTTTGGCAGTATTTCTAAAGAAAAACTATGCCTGGATGACAATGATATAAACAGTTTTGGGAAATGGGTGAAAGTATGGAGTTGGGTTACACTTTTCGAAAAAAAGAGGGCGGGTTTGGATGGAAAAATCAATGGCTCGATCGATCCATTTAAGCACTCAATCAAGACTATTTTAAATGCATGATCGAGCTCCTTGGGCGCTAGAAAGGAAGTTTGATAGAGGGTTAAAAATAACACTTCATCGAGCTATAACGCTCAATCGAGCCATAGCACTCTATTGAGATTTTCGGCTCGATCGAACCATTTTTATATATATACCACTCTCGCGGTCTGTGTGTGTCATTTTCACAGACAACAGGAACTCGACCGAGAGTTTAAGAGTAGCTCGAACAAGGATATTGGAGCTCGATTGAGCAATGGAGCATTCAAATCAATCTCATCAACCACCTGCCAACATCGTAGAGGCTCAAGTGAAGGTAGGTACTCTATCCTTTGTATTTCTTATTTAATTTGTTTTGCAAAATGTTTAACAAAGTAATAAAAGAACGGTCATGTACAAAAACCATGAAAACCAATCAATTTAAAAAATATAATATAATAAAAAAAAAAAAAAATTACTAAAACAACAAGAAACGTTGAATAAGGCCTTAGATAATCACAAAACAACCAAGAAAACATAAAAAAAAAAAAAAAAAAAAAAAAAACCTTTCAAAACAACTTAGAAAACCACAAAAACCACCTAGAAAATCATCAAAAAAAACATTTCAAAATAACCTAGAAAACACTTTGAAACCACAAAATAACTATAATTTAGGTTTTAAATTCCTTTCTTACTTGTAATGTTTTGTGTATTAAATGCATATTTTTGGATGGTGATTTAAACCTTTTTTTTTCTAATTATTTTAGGTTTTAAATTTTCCCTTTAAGAATTTTGTGAAATGATTTTTTCAATTTTTTTTTGTTAGTTTAAATGTATTTTAAATTTCTAGCAAATTTGACCAAAAATATATACCGAAAAAACTACAAAATATAAAACAATAAAACTATAACCAATAAATAAGTAAATTAAAAATTTCAGATTAACATGATGAATATGGTTGCTTATAGTAAACCTTTATTTAAAAAAAGGATCTTACTTTATTTTATTATAAATTTAGATTAATTTATAATTTAAAATTTTTAAATAATAAATATAATACTTTCTAACTATTTAAATAAATATTAATCTTTAATAAAAAACTAAAAAAAATGTTGTTTATATATATATATATATAAAATATATAATTATTATCATATATATATATATATATTATATAATAACTAAAAATATATAACAATATGTTCCAAGTATATATAATTATAACATTTTATATAACATATATATAACCCCTAGATGTGGGTGTCTAAGGCCGCTTTCATTGTTATGGGACTGGAGTGGGCTATGAAGAGCCGCCACCTGCTAGCCCTGTACAGCGGAGCCGGATCCATGTGGAGGGAGGGTCACAAGCAGGTGGGTTTCACTTGGTTTAAAGGAATGTATGCTGGCGACATTAATACTCTGTTCACCTCTGCACACGCTATCTTGTTTTGGCTCTCGGCTCCCATGAATGCCACAGTTATGGCAGGAGCGTCTCGAGGCAGGGGAAGGTGCATAATAACCAGACTCCGCCATGGGTTTCTTCTGTTGTCCCTTGTGTTGTGTTGGTTGGGCTCTGGCTCAGCTAGCTCGAAGCCTCTGTCTAATTCCCCAACTCCCGCTGTTACTTTGGGCTCCCGTCCGATAGTCTGTGTGTATGGTCTTAGTCATATCTCTCCGGTGGTATGTTCTGTAATTCACAAAGGTGTTGTCTCTGCTGTCATGCCTCGGCTCCGCAAAAGAATGCTCAACCACAGAGGCACCTCTCGGGGTGCGCCTTCTCGCCCTTCTTCCGGTGACGCTACTTCTAGTCAGCACCCTCGCACTCGCAACGGAAGAAGGAGCATTCTGAGGCCCAGTCAATTTCTTGAACCCAGCTCTCCAGGTTCCTCGTCCTCGCCCTCCTTCGGTTTTGCAATCTTCACATTCAACTGCTCCATGAACCGTCCTCGGATCATTGCCCATGTATCTGTGCTCTTTCTCGAGGAAGCCCAAGAAGAAGTCGAATCTAATGTTCTACGGGAGGACCAGGGAACAAATTCTATGCCAATTGCAGGTTCCTCGCGAGACATGGAAACGCCAGCCAGCAACGTCAATGACACAATGATGGAGACTTCGCCACCGGGTTCGACTGCGAACGAGGAGGCCCAAGCTCAAGACCTGGCTGATGGTTGATGGTGCAGGATCATGGAGGAGACTCCTGAAGCTTAATCCAATATATGCAGCTCCTTTTAAAGTTATGTGGCCTAGTAGCAAGGGCTTTTTGTCAATACTGATAATTTTTTGTATATGTTGTTGTGTCGAGGTCAAGTATGTGTGTTTTTTTGTAAAACTGGTAAGCTCAGAAAGGCTAAATTGTGTTCCTCTGGATCCCCTGCACGGGACTGCAAAACTTGGTCTTGTCCAACCTCTATGTTCTC
>APFE031639793.1:9145-39600 GCA_000404065.3 Pinus taeda | reverse complement strand
TTAAAAAAAATTATCAAGTCAAAGTTATTATTATTATTGATATTTTTGGTCAAATAATAAATGAATAACTAAGATATTACATAAAGAAACTATAAAACTAATATTAAAGAGATTAAAAGATATAGATAAACATTTTTGTTATAATCAAAATATAATTATTTTATTTTTAAATATATTAAATCTAAAAGAAATAGGAAGGAATTACTAAAATTCTTATACTATTACATATAAAAAGGAATGAAAGAAGAAGAATATAAATATATAATGGAAAAACTATAAAAGGATAAACTCTAACGGAAGAAGTTATTATTAAAACAATAGACTAATAATAACAAAATAAAAGAAAATGAATAAATAATAAATAAGAATAAAGGAATAAGAGGAAGTCAAAATAATATATCAATATGATATCATATTACTCTAAAAAATAGAATCAAAGCAACGAACAAGGAATGAAAAGAACTAAAAGAGGACACAAAAAATGCCAAAAGGAAATTAAGAGCGAGAGAAAAATAAAATGGAAACAATATAGCAATAAAGGGATGAGATCCATGAACTGTTGATCTTCCACCAATCATTCCTATTTAGTTTATTAGACCTTTTTCGATTTCAATATCTTCCCTCAATTTCCAATGATGAAAATGATCAATCCTAGCGAGGACCTTGGATTAATCTTCTAAACATATGTGGTGCTTTGTCTTATCAGCATGTTCAGCTAAAGAACAGGAGCAAGACCTACAATGCCTTTGGTTAGTCGTGTGCTCATGAATCCTCTGGTTTATGGAATGACCAATTTCACTAATTTAGGGGGTCCCATAGGAACATTGAATCAAATAAACACCCTTCATGTTTTTAGGCTCCACAGGGTCTTTGACTTATCTTAAGGAACCATGAATGGTTTTAAAGGGTCTAAAGGTGGAAGAGATCTCATTCCTTTTAAGAATATGAGAAATCTTGTCCATAGTCCCTTGGATAAAGGGAAGTTGAACACAAGAGGTTGTCTCCACGAGCTCTTTTTTATCCCTAGGAACTCTGCTAGCTTTCAAAAAGGATTTGATACCCTGGTATCTTTTATAGTCATTGTTCTCAACTTGTTGATCCCAAATTGTTGAGGTGATTTATCTACAAGAGTTATACTATAATCATGAATCACAAAAGCCTCCATTATGAGATAACACACACACATATAATGAAAACTATATATATAATAAATATAATAATATATATATATAATTATATATATATATATAGATAAACATAAACTTTAAGAATTAATTTAGTATGTATACCATAAAATAATTTAAAACATAACACACATATACATAGCATGTGACATAGTTATTATCTATGGAACTATATAATATTTAAAATAATTGTATATATTAACTAGATACAAGGTTATATCATATCACATAGTTAGATAATTATAGTCTATATATTGTTAAACCTACAAATTTTCCTATAACTATTTAACATAACATATTAGTTATTTAAACATTTAAGACATAACATAAATTAGGTAATATAACATAATTCTATAATTATTTAACATAACATATATACTAACATAGCATGTAACAATAACTATATATATTATATGAAGTTATGGTAATAAGAGCTAAATTATAATATATATATTATATATAATATATATATATATATATATACATAGGATATATATAATAATTTAGCTCTTTATACCATAACATCTTTTATATATATATATAACTATTTCTCATAACATAAATTTATTTGACATTTTATGTGTGTGTTAACAATGCATCATCGATAGATACAATAAATACATCATGAAAAGTGCATTTGATCTAGTAAATAAAAGCATTTAGACTCAAGTTTCTATTTTGTACCATATTGTTTCATTATGTAGTGTGTTATACAAGAAACATTGTCTTCATGTGCTTGCACCTAGTACATGTTATGTGTCAAAGTCAAACATTAAGAATGTAAAGTCTATTATAGTATTTGGTTGGCATGAAATTTTATTAGCTTTATAAATAGGTTATTTCAAATTTTTACATATATATTTACATATTTATGCACTATGAATAAAATGCATTATTTAGAAATGAGAAAAGGTGTGAGGTTAGATTTGATCGCTTCTTTTGATTGTGTTTACATGGAACTCAATGTACTTTGGTTGATCAATCATCAAAAAATGGACTCTAAAGTTTAGGAGTTTAGGCTAGATTATTCTGCTTGAGTTTAGAAATGGTTTTTTTGTCAACATTGTGTTGTTGGATAAGTTTATGTGTATTATATGTAATATGTTGAGGCATCCCATATATGCACCCCAATTGTAGGTCATTGTAGTGCGAGCAGTTTTGTTATACGTGGTCAGTCTCGTGATAGATCACGTAGGCCACCGAGAGTTCATGTTCCCATTGTAGAGCTTGCCTCAGACGTTAGTTAGAGCATCAGAGGTAGTGTTTCTATCTCTGTTGATGACCATACTACATATAATGGATCTTCTTCACCCATTTCAGGTACACCTCCTGCACTTTTAAATCCTCTTTAAACATTATGTGTTTATATTTTGAAATTGTCTTGAATTGATGTGTTTGAATTTAATGTATATGTTATTATACTTCTAGTTTGTTAATTATATATATCCTAAATTATGTTATTATTTACAGGTCCTCGGTAGGTGGAAGTAGAGGATCAGAGTGCAACATCAATCCCTCAAAGGGATGATGCTCATATCAAATTAGAGGATGTTACAACCCGTCATATACAAATCACAACAAAGGTAAAGAATATCCCTTACAATTCACTCACTTGCCTTACATTGTCTTTGATGTTGGATAACATGACTAGGTTGATCGAGACATACTGGAGGTCGAGCTCACATAGCCACATACTGCAATTCATACATAGGGTCAAGAGGCATTAGGTCTGAGGCCCAGATTCTTGGGAGGTGGTGAAAGATGCCACCAAAGACATTATTGTTCGTGGGGAGTTGCTCAACTTCCCTCTAGATTACCCTGTTATACATAATGGTCTAATCCCACTGAAATATTTTAGTAATTTTCATACAGCCTCTCTCACGTATGATATATTCATTGGAGCTTGGGGCAAGTTCCCCAACCATGACCAGGTCACAGTTTATTTTACTAGGCATTTATATGCAGAGTTTGCATTACATATGAGGTCATATTACACTAATATCAGATCTCATTTTTATGGTATCGACATGGGACGTACCTATGAGCGCGAGGGGACTCGTAGGGACCCTCGACATGTACCACCACCTCTGAGATTCTTTCAACTACTATCTTCGAGCTTGTTATTACCTAAAGAGCTAGAGAAGGTGTTGCAACTCGATGGTTAGATGCAGGAGACTATTGCAGACAACATGCGGCCATCATTGGCTAGCGTGAATGTTGCATTACATGGAGAGATTAAGAGACCACCACCACTACCTCGTGACCCACCAATGCCCTTATATGATGATGCATTTATCTCGTGTTTACCCTTTGATCAACTTTTGGCACACACATGTATGTATCGTGATACTATTCGTGAGATTTGTACAGTGCATGGCCCGCGTGACACAAACTAAGTACATATATATATGAAACTTTTGAAACTTATTGTCAAATTATGCATAACTATATTTATTAAAATTTCTAGTTCATATTAGATTACATAATTTATATTAATAAGCTTATGTAGACACATCCTATATACATGAATGGGCTTACAAGGTCATCCAAGGGTGAAGTTGATCAACCAGGGCTTCCTCGACCAGAGCACATTTCCATGGACTCTCCTCTACCTCCACCTCTACATTATATGTTCACTAATGTGGAGGAGAGTCAGTATGTACAAACATACGGAACAACAGTTGAGGTAAACTTATTTATTGCTAACATTTCAACATTCCCCTTTTTTTAAGTTACATAAATATGTTCATTAAATTGTAAACTAATAAAATTTGTCTTTTTCATTGTGTACACAAGCCCATATGTAGTGTGTCATTGATGCCATTGTTATGTGGAGACATGAGTGGGATGATGGGTTTAGAGGCACTGATGATGTAGGCCTATCGATGCAAGCCCCAATCATTGAGCCACAAACATGGGAGCACCAAACCCAAATTCATGGCGAGACCCCCATCCTATTAGACTTGCATTTGGACTCGACTGAGGTTAGTAGATTCGTGTAGATATCTAATTAAAAATGTGGTTCAATATAATTTATTTCCATATTATTTATTTGATACAAATAATGATCTAATTAGTTTGAATTTGAATGTGTTATATTGGAGTACCATCTTATGGACACTTACCTTGCACGTAAGAGCTCATATAGGAGTTCTGGTGGTACTTAGAGTGTCACAGTTCGCATATTTTTCAGGCTCATTTCATAGGGAGTATTCACATGTGCGATACTAACTTTGTATATTTTCATACATGGATAGTTTATGGATGTACATCATGGACATTATTTTAGTTTATTGATACATATATTCACTATTTCAGTTTATGGTTTTTTATTAATCTTGTTTATGAATGCTCATTAATTTTTGAAGCTTAAATGGATCTATTAAAATTATTTGACTAATTTAATGATTTTTTCTATATACTATAACTTTTATTAGTAAAATATATGTTCAATTTTGATTTTTAGTTTCATAGGCTAAGAAAATAAGTACAACCTTAAAATTTATGATGCTGGTCACTCTGATACTTAAAATGGACTAAAATATATCATGTATCAATCTAGTATTGTACAAGGAAATAATTCCAATCATGATTCATATTGGCTTGTAGAAAGTTTCTTTTAGTGCAATCAACATGTATGTTATTACAATTCAATTCTAAAAATAAATTATTTGAATTATAAAGTTATTCTCTCTCTCTCTCTCTCTCCTCTCTCTCGCTCTCTCTCCTCCTCTCTCTCTCTCCTCTATATATATATAAATATATAATATATTATAAATAATAATATATATAATATAATTTTGTGACCTCCCATATACCATTGCATCTGACAACTTTTTGAAAGTATTTCAAAATCAATTTCAAATGATGAAATAAGTTAATTCAATTTATACTAAAAGATTCATGACAACAAATAGGTTTTTATTTCAACATTAATTAATTTTGAGATTATCTATAATAGCTTAGTCATATCAACCGTATTGAAATATAATATAAAGGTAAAAAAACAATATATTGCAACGCGTCTATAATTTCATATAATTGTATAACCTTTCCTAAATTTAAAAGTAGGTAGATTGATGTATTTCAATCAATTCCTTATGATGGAAATTTAATTTTTATTTCATTTTTAAAAAATCAAATATGGTGGAAATTTCTCTTCTTCCCTCTCTCCCCAGTCCATCTATATACTTATCTCCCTTCGTCTCTCCTTCTTCATCTCTCTATATCACCATGCAAACTACCAGTTTCTCCATATATATAAATAAATATATATATATAATTATAATATATAGTTATATATAAATATATATATCCTCCCTCGTCCCTATCCCTCTCTCTTCCCCTTCTCTCCCTTTATCTCCACTTCTATGTCTCTTCCACTTCTCTGACTTTGTCTCCCCTTCTATCTATCTTCCCTCCTACTCTCCTCTCTCCCTCTCTCTCCATCTCCCTTGCCACTCCCTCTCTCTCTTTCCATCTCCCTCGCCACTTCCTCTCTCTCTCCACCTTTCTCTCTCTATATGTATTTCTTCTTGCCTCCCTCTCTCTCCCCCTCCAACTCCATCTATCTCTCTCCCTTCCACTCAAGTCCACTCTCTCTTCCTTTCTTTCCCACCTCCCTTTGTCTCTCCCCCACATCACTCACTCACTCACTCTCTCTCTCGAGCTTCCTCTTTCAACTTTGTTGATTATGTCCCTCCCTCTCTCATTCTCTCTCCTCCTTCTCTCTATCTAGAGTCCTTCTTTGTCTTTCTATCTCACCCCAAAACATACTCTCTCTCTCTCTCTCTCTCTCTCTCTCTCTCTCTCTCTCTTGAGCTTCTTCATTTCCTATATGTTCATCCAGCTCCATCTCTCAAGCTCTCTCCCTCCTTCTTGGAGACTCTCTCCTCCTCTCCCTATCTCCATATTTGTGTTCCTGTCTCTCTTACTCTTCTCTCCCACTCTATATTTCAAAAAAAAAATGTACTTAGACTATATTTATATAATAAATCATTATCTTATTGTCGTACAACATTTATTATATTTATTATTTAGTTTATTTTTTTTTATAATACATATTTAAAATGAAATATTTCAAATGTGTTTTGCCCATTCCCCTCAAGGGAAAATGATAATTTTCCATCGAAATATTATCTAAAATTTTCCATAATATTAATGTTCCAACTATCTCCATCAAAGATACATAGAGCGCTTCATGTCATCCAATCGAAATTAGGTTTTATTTATTTAAAGGTAGCTTTAGGTAATGATTACTTCAAGATTTAAAAACTATTGTATATCTTATTATGCTAGATTTATAAAAAAAATTAGGATAAAAAAAATTAATGTATATATTGAGCAATCTTGTATGACTCTTTTTCTGTTAATGACTCTTTTGTTGATGCCTATGGCATATATCAACCACATTTATTCATGTGGTTGTGCTACTATATGTTATAATATATGAAATTTTATATTATGTTAAAGTTAATAATATTATAATAAACCAAATTAATAAATTTAAATTACATTAATATATTAAATATAATTCTTATTTAAATCATTTTTCAAATATGACATACATTATGAATAATAAAAAAGTATTATTAATATTTAAATATTAAATTTAATGAGGTTTTACCATGACATTATAATAAAAATTCTAATGAGATTTGAAATTTTAAAATGAAGCAAAAGTTTAATTTTAGATTATTCAATTTTTTTTATAAAGGTTCAATCAAGCATAACAGCTCGATTGATCCACATAGCTCGATCAAGCCATAATTCTCAATCAAGCTCTTGTTAACCATGTAAATGGCTTGAACGAGCTATTTAAATTTCGAATTTAGGTGCTCGATCGAGCATTTAAGCGCTCGATCGAGCCTCTTAAGTCCTAAAATCAACAATTTCAACACCATTTTTGCAAAATTCCTTGAAACTTCGTTTTGTACCCTACCAAACTTAGCGTTAAATTTGTCCTTAGGTGGCAGAGTCTACCATGTTAGATCATGAAGGAATCCTCTATCCAATGGCATATGAGTTTGAAATTTTCAAATTCATAGATATTTTTCATCTAATTACTTTTAAATATAATGCTTGAAATTTTTTTGAATTGTTTTAAGGAGTTTGAATAAAAAATCAATATCGTGAAATATACACAACTAAAAATTTTCAAAAAATACCTCTATCTTCGTTTATCAGTCCCTTTAAAAAGGGTAGTTTTGGTTTTTTAATTTATCTAAATAGTTAAAAAACCTTACGTGAACACGTGTGGCTATGAAATGTAATTGAAATATTACTTCACCAACTTTGAAAAAAAAAAAAAATTTGCATAAAAAAATATATTTTTAATATGAAAAACTTAGTTCTCTCCATGTAGATCACGCTCATATATACATTTTTTTGAACACACACATACCCCTTAAGAAGTGTGAAGATTGGCAAGGACAAGCATTTCATTTAATGGAAAATTGACATATTATACGAGACTAAATACTTTTACAAAAATATCATTAAGACAACAACAAAATTCTCCATAATTTGTATTTTTACTCCAAATCAAAATTCATAATGTTTATATGAATTTTGAGGGCTTCAATTCAATAAAAGAGGAAAAATTTGTAGGTTTTAACCCTATGCAGAAATTATCTGTAGATGAATTCTAAAAATGGAAAATAAACAATGAGGATAATATAAAACAAATACATAGATATTTCCCCTTGATCCAAAAATCGGGACTACCAGATTGATTTTTCATTGTGTTCCTGTAAATGTTACAATATATATATGCCGAGACATTCATAAGCCCCAATTCATTAACCCTGGATTAGAACATAACTCGAGTTCCCTTGGTCGTAACTACAAAATACCATGGGCAGAAAACCATCATGACCAAAACCATGTGCAAAACCCATGCACAAAACTATAGGTAGTTTCGCACACCTAATATAGGGTCCAATTTTTTTTCCCGAGGCGCTTCCCCGGACCCTGTACAAGGGGGCTACTGCCCCCTTGAATCCCCCCTGCTGCGCTCAACACAATGAACAAGGGGGGCTATCACCCACCCCACCCCCCTTGTGACCCCCCATGTGTGCGGCTAGTTGTGGAAAAAATATCAAACACCCAACAAAACTTGAAATCTCATCGCCACATTTTCCCCAAAAGTGTAACCTATCTTCATGCTTTCACCCCAATATATTCATGAACTGCAGACAACCCTATGTTCATTGCATATATTTCTATCTCATGAGCATGAAAAAATATTGATGTTGTGCTTTGGAAATAGAATCCAATAAACATACCGAAAAAAAGAAAAGGGCTTTGCCGGTATGTCTAGAGAAAACTTATGATAGCATGAGCATGATGCACTAAATTGTTGGCAATTTTACCCTTTCCTACATAGAAATCCAAGATCACACACAACTTTATGGACACATCTCATCATCCATTAGCTCAAATACCAACTCTCGATCAAAATCCTTGTTGTGGTACTCACAAGTATTATGTGACACATAGCATGCTCCAAGAACAATTATCAAGTCAAGCAACTTCACCTTAGTGTAATTTCTTGACATCACCTCCCTTTTAGTTGACTCAACGCATCCTTCGCAATCTTTTGGATCTTGCTTATCTTGTCAATGAAAGCATGTTGAGTCCAAGTAATATTATCTTGAACATATGGAATTAGAAGCGAGTCCAAGAGTGGATAAGAGGAGCTACCCATAACCTAAGCCCTATTAAAGAAACCATTAATTCCCAACTTGAACAAATCAAAATTCCCTAGGATGAAGTCATCAAACATAGAACCTAGTAAGCCTATATAAATATCAGTGAAGGAGTTTGTGCTATATACAACTGCCTTCAATGTAATGGAGTAGGGTGTTCTTTGGTTTCTCTTCGTGTGCCTTTTATTGAAGTAAGAAGCGACATTAGCATTGGTTTCCTAGTCTAACCTACCATAAACTAATCTTCTCCCATGTAACTTCACCTATTCTATTTAATCTAGCCTTGCTTTGCCCAACCAAACCTATGCCAGAATAACCTACCATAACCTGCATAAATTTTACCTTAACTTAACTTAATGTAATCTAACCTAGCCACCTAACCTAATCTAGCATATGCTACCTTAACATAGACTGACCTACTCTATCTTAAAGTAGACAAGCTAAGAGACCAACTTATTATTTCCTACCCTAGGCTTAATTCTAAAGCCCTAAGTCTCAATCCAATGTTTAAATACTTAATCCCAAAACTAAAACTATAATGGATCCATATCCTAAACCTAAGACGGATCCTTCCTCACATTGTATTCGCTTAAATAAGAAGATAATAATTCATTGAATACATATATGATGTAGAAATATACATCTTTATTCAAATCCACTTTTTAATATGGAATATGCAATCATACACTCATAATGTGAATCAAAGCAAAAATTACATAATCTAATAAAAAAATACAAAGTAAAATAAATGATTTAGAAAAACGAAAATAAACACATCACTAGTGTAGCAATGACAACCAAAATACTTACCACATGAGACATTTCATGTTGCTAAAATCACAAAAAAAAAAAAAAAAAAAAAAAAACTTAAAAAAACTTATAACTTTGTTTTAAAAATTATTAAAATTAATATTATTAATTATATATCTACTAATATATAAAGAAAATGGAAAAAGAAAATTTTTACAATGGTATTTACAATGGATATTTTAAATTTACAAATAGGCTTTTTTATAATATCATGGCCAATAACTGATGATGAGCTTATAGATAATCATAAATATTCTTCTACCTATAATCTAGCATACAATTTTTAGTAAGATTGTATTTTTTATGATATTATTTATTAAATAAACTCCCCAATAAAAAAACTTTGTTTATGGAGGCGCCACAGCCAAAAGTGGTTGGATTCTAGCCCAAAAAAAATTAAAAAATAAAGTGGTCAGATTCCACGCAAAAAAATTTCAAATTTTCTTGCAATCGCAGTTGTTGAATCATGTTTTTGATAGTGGAAATAGATTTAGCTACATCAAAAACCTCTAGGGCACCCAAAATATTGAAGTTTGACACCTATAACTTAGATTTGGAAAAATTTCTCCCAGAATTTATTAATATATATAACTGGAATTTCCATGATTTTCAACCCAAAAAAATGAGTGTTGGGAAAATCACGATAATATCAGAAAATTGCAATTTTTTTAGTTTGGCGATATCATTGTCTGATTTTGCTAAAAAAAAAATCACAAAAAATCGCGATAACTTGAAAAAATCGCTATATTTTGGGAAAAATTCTTTGGAATATATTATATATATTATAATATATATATATAATATATATATTATATTTATAATATATATATATTCTCTCTTTGATTTTTTTATGAGGAGGAGCAACAAGAGGAGGAGGTGACACAATCTACAAAGGCTACCCCTGTCACCAGTGGAAGATGTGGTCTACCTCCTATAGCTCCTAGTTTTTCAGCTTCTGGAGCACAGCAGAGTCCACTGCCTACTCCACTGGCATCTATATCTAGAGGGGCAAAGGAAATCAATGGTATTAGACTTTAGTTATTTTGTTCATTCCATTGTATATTACATTATGACTCATGAAATGAAATACATTATTATATTTTTTGTTCATATTTTGATGCTGAGTTGGGACTCAGGAGTAGGACTTACTATTCAAGACATGATTCACTGTTAAGGACATGATTCACTGTTATATGCGATGTAGCACTAGAAATGATATTACACATCTTATATATTAGTTCTTTTATCATATTTATATGTCAATGTATTTATTTTATGTTGTAGATGCTTTAGATATTAAAAAAAATAAAATAAAAAAATGAATATTTTATATGTTACGATTTTTTCACGATTTTTTTTTTTCAATTTTTATGATTTTTCCGATTTTTTCCCTTGCGAAAAACATATAATATTTTGATTGGAAAAAACAGCTTAGTTAAACTAGGGCAAAAAAAACTACTATTTACTATAAAATTATTTATGAAATGTCCATTTTCCTCGACCATGAAATTTCCATTACCATTATAGTTAAAATCCAAATCCAGTAAAATAAAGATCTGCGATTTCTAATAAATTTATTGGTGAATCCACCTTTTCTACGATCGTGCACAGCAACAACGTTCAATAAAGATTTTCTACGATCGTGGATAGCAACTTGCGCTAGCTGCCTCCCATAGACAAGTTCTGAGGTAAAGGACGATGGTACGGTACTGAGTACATCAATATTTCCAGATTCGGATTCTTTCACATCTCTTATTGACAGTTTCAAGGCCGCCGGGACATTTACGGTATTTGCCCTTTCAAATATTGTCCCCTGACGAGGGCGAGGGGCCGTGTGACGTGTCTCTCTGCGCACATCAGCCATAAAATTGCGTACACTTGACGCTTATCTCGTCGAGGGACGTGTCATTACATGAACTTAGCCAATGCGGCATCAAATCAATAATGTGGCAGACAGGGTGTTTCTGTGGGCACTAGGCCAAGGACACTTGGTGCTTAACTTGTACACGGATGGCCCATTCAATGATAGCCATTCAGTGCACTTGGTCCGGGGCGTTTTGTTTTTACGGATAATACGGAAAAACAATTCATTTACTTGACGTGGCGGGTTGGTGAGGTTATGCCTGGATGTATGTATATATATGTGGTTGCATAAACATTTTTATTTATTTTATTTTTATATATATATATATAATATATATATGAGTAGTAGAGGAATTGTTTTGAGGATATAAAGAAATTTAAAAAAGTTTGTAGAAGCATTGTTTGAATCGTGTTTTCGATGTGGAAATGGATTTAGCACCATCAAAAATGTCTAAAACACCTAAAATTTTGAAGTTTGACAACTATAACTTGAATTTACAAAAATCATTGCTGAATTTTGTCTATATATATCTGGAATTTCCATAACTTTTAAAGCAACTCCTCAACCTAGTTGACTATGCTTATAAAATATAACGGCTTGGTCATATTATGCCTATAGGAATCCATAGCTTATACTATTCTGATGGGTATTATTTTTATTATACATTTTATTTATCACTGAGCTATATTCAATAATATACATGAAAATTTTGTATTATTGAAAATGTCTGCTGTACTTTTTTTATTGGGATTAAATAACATTTTTTTTTTTACCTCCTATATATATATATATAAAATGGCGGCTAGGTTATGTTATATCTATATATAATCTCATAATATAATAATGGAAAGAAATAAAATTAATAACATAACCTATATATGCGAAATATAATTAAATTAAAGTATTTACCGCACGAGTAATTTATTTATTCAAATTATATTAGTCACAGACGGAATTGATAATTCATTTGTTTTCAAAACAACGATTTTTTTTTAATGTTATGAACTACTCCGGTTAGTATTTACGAACTACAATTGAGGCTTGCATTAACTGGTATGGGGAGGAGGGAAAATGGTAGAAATTTTATTTAAATTTCAGCGTTAATTTAAATTTTTTTTATAAGTATTTTTTATAAGTAGTAGTTATAAGTATATTTTTTTTTCATAAATTTTTTTATGGTTTTGGAGTATGTTCTAAAATTGTTTTTGTTTGGTTAAGAATTTATTTCTTTAGAAAGTAAGGAAATAGGTTAGCAATTTGAGACTTAGAGGCATCTCAGAGGATATGGTTTTAGTGATGAATCAACTTGCATTTGAAGATAACAACCAATACTAATTTTTTCCACTATTAATCTGACAATTGACTTATCACAACTTAGCTATATTTTAGGACTCTCAATAATTACTTGTTCATGTAAAACAATAATATATAACATAAATAAAGTAAAAGAAAAATTGAATCTTCTTATTCTTTCTTTTTTAAAATTCAAACTATGTGCACGTTTTGATATTAAAGTATTCCATAAGAAAAACTTGAATATTGTTTTATTTTAATTAGAAAAATGTTAGTATCTAATTGATTGACATGCAAAATATCTATTTTTATTAGTTTGACACAAAAGAAATTAGAAAAAATAAAATAAAAATAATGTTTTAGCCCAAATATACTATCTAAAAGTAGAAAATATAATCATGTAAATAACCGAACCTTTCGAATTTATTGTCCTAATTAAATAAATGGAATCCTCCAGGATGGTAGCCTTGCTACTACTTAACAAAATGACGAAAAATCCACTTGAATTTTTGTTGAATGGTCTCCTCTTCTTCTGAGGTTGAAAACTCTAAATCAAACTGTTTTTCTTTCCAGAGATGAGAGTCTCCGAGTGAGCTTGCTTGTATATCATTGGAATTCATCCCTATAAAACATAATTTCCTTACGGGTCATATATCTATATATGCGCGCATAATTTCATATATATATATATAGATAATAAATTAAATTATTAAATTGTTCATACAAATAATTTTAGATTGAATTGTTGAAATTTATTCATTCAAATTATATTAGTTACATAATGATAATTCATTTGATTTTATAAACAATAATTTTTTTTAAATGTTTTGATATTTTCGCTTTTATTTTGTTTAAATGTTTTAATATTTTGATATTTTCGTTTTTATTTTGTTTAATGAATGAGATTTTAAAATATAATTAGAGGAAATCTCTTGTTTTTATCCACTAACTACAACTTAGACATGGGAGGAGGAGATATTGAAAAGATTATTTAAATATTAGTGTTGATTTTTAAACAATAAAGTGTAAATTTCATTTTTAAGTATTATTTTTCCATAGTTATAAGTATATATTTTTTTCATAAGTATTTTTATAGTTTTGGAGTATGCCCTAAAATTGTTTCTGTTTGGTTAAGAGCTCACCTTCCTATAACCTAAGTAACTAGGTCTAAGTAAATAGGTTATCAACTTAGGTTAGCAACTTGAGACATAGAGGCATCTCACAGGACCGAAGGCCTGCTACCCAAGAGTAATTCCAAGTGATGTGGTTTTCCTTGAATAACAATGATGAGTAAATATGTATTTGGAGATAGCAACCAATAATGATGGTCCCCACAATTGATTTGACAACCAAATTATCACAACTGACTTAACTATATTTTGGGGCACTCAATGTTTACTTGTGCATGTAAAACAATAATATGTAACATAAATGAAGTATAAAAAAAATGTTGAATCTTCTTATTTTTTGCTTTTTAAAAGTCAAACTAGATGTAAGTTTTGATATAAAGTAATCCATGCAAAAAGTTAAATGTTATTTTATGTTAATTAGAAAGGTGTTATGTAATTATCTAATTGATTTACATACAAAATATTTATTTTTATTTATCTGCTTAAAAAAATAGAAAAATAAAATAGCTATAATGTTTTCTGGTCTAAATTAGAAAATAAAACTTTATAAATAACAAAGTCTTTTCATATCTAATGACATAAATGAAATCCTCCATAACAATGATGATAGCCTTGAAACCACTCTAGAAAACGACAAAAAAAGAATAGTCGAGGAATATCGATTTAGATGTGCGTACACTTGAATTGTTTTATGGTCTAAATTAAAAAATAAAACTTTATAAATAACAATGTCTGTCCTTTCATATCTAATGACATAAATGAAATCCTCGATAACTATGATGGTAGCCTTGAAACCACTAAAGAAAATGACAAAAAAAAATAGTAGAGGAATATCGATTTATATGGTGCGTACAGTTGAATTGTTATGGTTAGATAATTTCCTTTTCTCATGAAATTGAGAACTCTAAATCAACTATTTTCCGTTCATTAGAACTCGTCAATACAAACCATAATTCCCTTATGGGTGTCCTATTTCATGTTATGCCTATTTATAAATGCATAATTTTATGATGGATGTCATGTTATGGCTATATATATAGGTTTCATAATATAACTGGTGAAAAAAATATAATTAAATTAAACTATTGAATTGTCCATAAGATTAATATTTAATTATTAAATTAAATTGTTCACAACATTAATAATTTATTTTATATTAGGCACATAATTGATAATTCATTTGTGGTCATAAACAGCCATTTATATTTATTTAAATGTTTTGATATTTTTGTATTTTCACTTACGTTGTTTAATGAATAGTAGTTCTTAAAATATAAATAAAATAAAAAAATCCCCTGCTAGCGTTCAAGAACTACAACTGAAGCTTGCAATGGTTAGGTAGCATGGAATGGAAATTATTTGAAAGTTTATTTAAAATATAATGTTTTTAACAACCAATTTAATATAGATGGTAAATTCATATATATATATATTCCATAAGTAATAGTTATAAATATCAATATCTGTTTTTATAAGTATTTTTATAGTTTTGGAGTGAATTAAATTTTTTTTGGTTAAGAGCCTATTTTTTTTAGAACTTAAGAAAATAGGTTAGCAATTTGAGACCTAGAGGCATTTAACAGGAAAGTTTCTTTACACTCATGTGGTTTTCCTTGAATAAAAGTGATGAGTCAATTTGTATTTGGGGATATCAACCAATGATGATTGTCCCCACTATTGGTTTGACTTATCACAACTCACTTAACTATATTTTGGAGCACTCACTGTTTAATTTTTCATGTAAAACAATAATATGTAACATAAATGAAGTATAAGAAAAAATTGTATCCTCTTCTTCATTGTTTTTTAAAATAAAGTATGTGTAGGTTTTGATATCAAAGTAATCCATAAAAAAAACTTAAGTGTTATTTTAAGTTAATTAGGAAGGTGTTATGTTATTATTTAATTGATTCACGTACAAAATATCTATTTCTATTGGTCTTCCTCAAAGGAAATTAGAAAAATAAAATAGCAATAATGTTTTAGCCAAAATATATTATCTAAACTAGAAAATGAAACCATATAGATAACAAAGTCTTTTCCTATCTATTTTCCTAATGACATAAATGAAATCCTCCATAACTAAGATGGTAGCATTGATAATACTAAACGAAATGACAAAAAAGTAGTAGAGGAGTACCTATTTGGATGGTAAGTCCACTTGAATTGTTGTTGGTTGGTCTCCTCTTCTTCTGAGGTTGAGAACTCTAAATCAACTATTTTCCTTTCTAGAGATGAGAGTCTGCGAGTGAGCTTGTTTGTATATCATTGGCACTCATCAATACAAAGCATAATTTCGTGATGGGTCTCTTAGTGTTGCACTAAGGCTTTCCTCATTATCATTTTTAATTTCCACTAGATGTTAATTGTGTTCATATATGAAGTGTTTCTTATTGTTTTGCTTCTTGTATTTGATATCCATCAACCAACCTCAACCGCCACATCTACACTAGTAATGAATCTTGATTATAGTCTTGCCTCAATTCAACTTCCTAAATTACTATGCGAATGGTAGGGGGAACCAAATGCACATAGATTACAACTAACCATTATGTTTCTCACTAGAAGTATGAGATAGAAAGAAAAAAGTTGTGCCTTCCCCCAACTAGTGCGAGGGAAGATGTCCACGTCAAATTATATTGATGGAAGGTCGAGAGAGTAGGAGTAGAAGGACTCATAGTCTCCAACAAACAATAAGGTGGGGGGGAATTTTTTATGGGGAAGCATGGAGGCACACAGACTATAGGAGAAAGACACTTGGAAAGAAAAACTAGAGAGGTCCAAAATTAATAATAAAAAATAGATCCATAGAGTAGTGTCTATTCATAGATTGGTTGAGAGAACAATCCAATGAAGACTGGAAAGAGCAAACCCCACCCAACCCAAGAGCAAGAGTCAAATAAAAAACACAACATAGAGGTTCAAACCTCAAAGGAAGACAATAGCAAACCCAAAATAAATAGAATACATATAGTAGAAAATGTTGGATCAAGGAAAGAAGGATAAAAATTCTGTTAAAAAAATTGAGCAGAAAACATAGTAAAGGCTAGAAAGTGAACATGTTCCCTTCGACCTTGAGGCCAGTATTTCCCATAAATTTCCCACATAATTAACTTCCAAATATAGACCCCATCGAGTCATTGTTCAGCTACAAACTCAACTCACTAAAAAAATGGCTCTAAGAGACCTTAATTTCCATGTTTTTCTCTATGAAAAACTTAACTACAATACTGGGAATATCAATATGGAAACAAAGGGAAAATAAAATGAAATTTAACTCAACATAATTACCATAATATACTCTGACAAAACCAACATCTAGAAATTTGAATGGAATTTCAACGTGACACCAATCTCGAGTGAATCATTCACCCATGCCCCTCTCACAAAGGGCCATGAGGGAAAGCACTGACTTTCAGCAATCTTCACTAAAAAACAATATCAATACATCACCCTTCATTAAATGTAATGCATTGAAGGGTGTGACCTTGTTGATTAATGATTGTCTTCATTCGTGAGATGGAAGTTTCCTTATATGGCCAACCTAGCCATCCTTCATATCATGTCATTTTCCAATTTATTAATTTCATTTTCACCCATTGTGGGGGGGGGGCATTTTGCCAAAGAATGTTGGTGGACTACAATTTGAAGCATACTTTTATGATGTCTTCCACTGAGAGTCCAAGGGTGGATTTGAAAAATTATTCCCTGCATTGTCTAACTGTCAGCTAGCTTATTTCCTATATGCCTTGTATGGATTAATATGGCAACAAGTAGTTCTTGAAGTTTGAACTTTATTCTTTCCAAACCTACTTTCGAACTCCAACTTATAGAAACCTTGTAGTGTGGAAATTTATTTAAAGATCCTTTTCCATTCCAACAATTAATTAGGAATCCCCTTCTATGACTATATTTCAAAGACTTTTATTGATGGGTGCCTAAAGCCAATAATCTATCGCATAGATTCAACTACATTGTTGTGATCATAACCTAAATCTTCTGCGTTATAACATCCCTGGTGACCCACTCATGGCGAGGCAACACATAATGTTACTAATACCGTAACATAATACATATGCATAACATGACTAAACAATAAAATATTATGCTAGAAAATACATAAAACATACATACAATAAGTTCCAAGCACTTATGAATGAAAATTTACCTACTAGCTACACGACTTGAATGTACCACCCAACCATATACCGTACTTGTCTAACTCTCTCAAAGTTTGGTCACCCACAATTTGAGGTCATGACTCCACTTTGGAAAACGATTTTCGAGCAACATGCATATCCAATACTGAATAGAATAAGGTTGAAGTACCAAACCTTAACTACATCCAATTGACATACTCACATCGCCCTTTAGCATCACACCCAAGTAGTGCAACCCCTACTTTGAACTTGTAGTCTCTCTAGCCATACGACCACCCAAAGAGTGTCTAACTTGGTTGGACAAGGATCTCTTAGAACATTGTGGCTCTATGGCTTACATATACCCTATAGGCCCTCATAACATGACACATGCCCCTACTGATCGATATCAATCTAAGTCTTCCCATATCTAGTCACAGAGTCCTAGCCTCCCGTACTTTTTTTGTCCCCATGTATGCAACAAATAATATGTTTACTAGCATCATTGGCCTTTTACCACATAGTCTTTCTAATCCAATCATACTAGAATTTTGGCTTTAAAACTTGTAAGTACTTTGGCCCACTCGCCTAATAAATTATACATACATGCACACAAGCCTCAATGGAACTCATCTCACCATCCTAATAATACGAGTACTATGACCCAAATACACAAGCACACTAGCCTTAAAGCATATCTGTACACACATAGATACAAAGGCCTTGATAGAACCATGCTCACCATTCTAGATACCATATGCACAATTACATTAACAATTTCAAGGTCTAACCAAGGGTATTACGTTCTCTTCCAAATTAGTTATGCATTGACATTAATGCATTTAGATACATGTTTACTCAAAATTATCAATAGCTAAAAGTACTATTGTTTCCTAGAATCTACAGGCTCATGATGGCTGCCTCAAGATTGTAATAGGATCATTAAAGTTGAAATCTTTAGTGGCTCTAATGTCTCTACACTTGAACACCTCAAACCCGTTGTCCACTATGCTTCATCAACAAGACTTAAAAATCCTTTACATGTTCCATCTTTATAATCACTCCATATTGCTTTACCATCGTCATAACTATAAAACAATGGAGTCCAAGAATTACCACATACAACCTTCAAATTTAAGTATAATCTCATAAATAACCAAACCTTAGGACTCCCTCTTTGTTGGTAGGTCCATTGCTAAAAACCCAAAAATAAACACTTCAAAATCTATGGTTCTAGATTGCTCATTGAGTTGTGTACTTCATTATCACCATTAGTTGTCCAAATCATTTGTTTCATGTCTACTATCCAAAAAGGATTTAAATCAGATTACTTGTGAAAATAATCTAAAGCCATATATCACTGCAATTTGCTTTCTTACAAAGAATATCAATATTCTCCTCTCTTTATCATATTTGAATTATCCTATTTGTATTTCGACAAATAACCCACTGTTGAAGTGTCTCAACCACAACTCTTAAAGCTTGCTGTTGGATTAGCTCAAAAGCGTTACCACCCATTTTACAAGCAACACTACCACAGCATATAGTGTTTTCTCCATTAAATATGTGAAAAGAATATTGATTGAAAACCTATGTGTTTAAGTCCTACCAAAGAGAATCTGCAATGTTTCCCTCTCTTTTGATTTTCTTCTAAAGTATCTTCGACATTATGAGGACAATGATATGGCCTTGCTTTCCCATCAATTTTTTTTAAGTACATTTATTGAGCTCCCTTTCCAAGTCATTCGAAAAACTATTCACTTCACTTCTATCGGTTTTTTCCTTCATGTGAGGAAAACCATTCAATTTCAAGAACAACCATCAGGCACCATGCGAAATTGTTTTGGACAAGGTCTATAGAACTTGATATCCTATCCGATGGTGCCACATAATGAAAATGGAGTAGGCCACACTGCGCATCAGGTCACTTGGTGCAATTAACCCCTCCCTACTTGGTGACCTGATATGTAACATGGGTCGTTGATATTGTCACCTTTTACTATCATCGTATAATTATGATGCAAAAGTCAACATTAGAAGTATTGTTTCTACCCTGCATTTGATTAAAAATTACAAAAGCATTTTGGATCTTTCGCTCCTCATAAAAAGCATCCATCAATGTCGAGTAAGTAGCCTCATTTCGAATGAAATATGGATCCATCATACAACCTAGAATGTTAAAAGCTACCTAACAATTATCTTTCGTTTCCCTATAACATCCCTTAAGAAGGTATATTCAATAATGCAACAATAATGTTGGTAGTCGTTCCATGAATGATCATGCTGCCATGTATCCAAATTTGTACACCTAGAAGGCACAATTTTCGACCTTTATATTTTTGTATACCAGCTATTTAGAGACCCACGCCTAGGCTGAGGGATAACAAGCTCATCAGTCATAACTACTTTACTGTTCACTGCTCATAAAAAACAATACTAGATATATGAAAGTTATATGATTATTTCAGCTCCGTAATTTGATTATTTGTATATTCATATTTTGACATTGATGAGCATTCACAAAACAACGATGAGCATTCACACAACCAACAAATAGCTGCATGGAATAACCTCATAATTGCTACAATTGGTGTGCCCTCGTATCCGGTTGGAAAAGACGACAAAAAGCAATACTAAGATTTGAAAGCTATATGCTTATTTCAGCTCTTTAATTATATCAATGGTATCTTCATATTTTGGCAAGAATATATTGAAAAACGGTACCATGCTGCGGATTCATACAACCAACAAATACACAGGAATAGTGTCATGATTTTGAGCCCTTAAACCCTGAGATTACTTGCATGATATTATAACCTCCTAATTGCCGCAATTGGCGTGCCCTCGTGTCCTATTGAAAAAGACGTAACCCTTGATGCGTATGCATCAGGTGAATTGTGTAACACCGCATTCATAGGTGACTGATTATTTGTGTGACGTGTCCTGTTGATCGGTACTGCATGATTACATATAAAAATAATTCATTACCTTTGGCTAGTGGAATGTGTTGTTGCTGCCCCCAAATTAGATATGTAATTGTTGATTAACTAATGACAGATATGTACATAGTTTGTGGCTAAGATTTTCATGTAAAACAAACCTAAAATTAGCACTGCGACAACTGAAAAATCGTCAGTAAAGCAGCACCAAACAGTTACTTAATATGCCATGACGATAGGTAAGTAGGCTACGGGTACACCATTTTCATTGGCTACGAGTGCACTCTCTTTGGAATTAGGGCCCATCCAAATGTCAAAGAAAGCCCAACTTATGCCCATGGGCCATCCTCACTCAACGCATGCAAGAAAGAATGTTGTTACATCCTAGTTTGTTATGTCATATCATCATTGTATATATTATATTCAACCTCACTTGATTCATTTAAGACATAACAACTTCAAATCATTGTTGGCATACTTTGTAAAATTGATTTTTCTCAATTTCCAAAATGACTTTCATCATTTATCTAAAATAGCATTCTCAATACAAAATGGCTTGAGTAAATAATTTTGCAACTTAACCTTATATAAAATAAACTATATTGATGCTCTGATCACATGACGAATCACATTAATTTGAACGTATTAAAAACTACTACTTATAAATGATGCTATCAGAACACGAAAATTCACATAAATCTATTCAATAATTAAACTGTTCTTTGTAGTTATGCATCATTTAACTTTTGCGTGATATGATAACATACTACAACTTTAACTACCGCTTTCGTTCAAATTCTTCACACTGGCCAAGCGGAACATAAAATCGGCCAATATTATAAATAGACGAGATCTACACCCTGTCGCCACGCTGTAAGGTAGAGGCTATGCCGCAGATTCTTCAGCATTATATGATACACGTGCTGGAAATGAAGAGGTATTTATGACAACAACGGTTCGGACACCGTATTGGTGATAGTATCTAGGGAAAAATGCCATAATATGTCCAGTTTGGCAGCATAAAATACACGTTTAAAATATAAAGAGAGAAGCATGCACGATAGAGAAAGCATCTACCTACCAGAACTGCATGTTTGACGAGTTCCAACTGAAGCAGTCGACCTTGAAGCTCTTATACAGTTGCCAAAGGGCATGGAAATTCCTCCCACCTGGTCAAAATGGAAACTTGACTCTCCTTTAGAAGATCGGCTAGAAGACTAGAGCAGCTCCTTCAGTAAATTTCGTGACTCTCTTGAACAATTCTCACACCCGTGTCACTCAGTATTATTATGGCAGCTAAATCACTGCGTAGATTATTCCTTTGATAGCGTGCAGGCGGCCCCACTCTTGACAACTGAGCTACGACTCTCTTCGATTGCAAAAATGGGTGTTATGATAAAGAAGGGTTTGAATACAACAAGCACACAAAAAATCACTCACACAAGCAATTGATCAAATAGTCTATTTAAACTAATATGTGTACAAATAATCGATAACAGGCTCTCTCATATCTTCATGGTTTTCGGGTGAAATGATTAAACTAATACGAGTTCTGATACCATGATAGAAATTGAGATTGAGAGTGGAGAGGTTGTGGAGATAAAAAACCACACTATATTTTTTTATTGATCAGAGTATATATATATAGAGAATATATATAGGATATGAATCATAAACTTTAACGGAAAGTGGATTAAGATAACTAATACAACTCATACATTGGCAAACGTTTATTTCTATATTAATACATCCAGACTCACAATGACACATGTAAACATTACTTCCAATACTTTATTGTGCCTCTTAATAAACTAAAAAGATATTTCTCCTCTAATATACTATTAGAGGCCTGAAACTCTCCCAAGCTAATAAGATTTCCAATTTATTAACATTGCAGTGTATGATACCCACATTCCAAGTCATCATCCTCTACAAATCTAGTATATTTTTTTTTGTAAAATAAAGGTGACTTTTTCTACACACTGCATTTGCATAAAGATAACACCATTCTAAGCCTTATCAAGTTACATGATACACCTTGTAGGAGTCACTAGATACCTCACCAGATCATATTTGTCATGCAACTAAGTAACTATTTCAGATGTGAGTGAAGAAAGGTCATCCAACTGAGTGTCAATCACAACTTCATCACTCTCCAAGTTCATGGAGCCAGTGAATGGAATTCATGTTTAAAATAGCTAAATTTTGAAGCCTTACAAAATCAATAAGTTGAATGTGTAAATGCCAAAGTCATA
Source organism: Pinus taeda (assembly GCA_000404065.3). NCBI lineage: Eukaryota > Viridiplantae > Streptophyta > Pinopsida > Pinales > Pinaceae > Pinus > Pinus taeda. The sequence goes on along the minus strand of APFE031639793.1, from coordinate 16,277 downwards.
TTGCAATGATTGCATATCCTAATCTATTCCATGTATCTCACCTCTATAAAAACAATACTAATAATATTCACTTTTAAAGTCATATGAATATCTAGCCGATGCAAGTTGAATGCTTTGGAGTATCATAACGCCTATCACAAAGATTGAGTCCTCCGAGAAATGTTATAATCTTTCTTCTACTGCTTAGAGCTTTTAAAATGATAAACACTCTTCTGATGATACATGAAGATAGTAACCACCTCCCCATATTTGACCCAAATATTTTTTTCCGGCATATCTATGGCTCTCCATTGATGCCATGGAATACAATTGTGGGTAGAAGGAATTGGGATTCCAATGAAATGTCATTGTGGCTACTTCCAGTAGCTAAATGACTATTTTCAAATGGAGTTCTTGTTGATTGATTCATAAGTACCATGTCGACTATATTTTGCATGTTTGCATAACCTTTATAATCAAGGTTCAATACGTAAAGGTTTGCATGGTATCTCGTTGAATAACTGAACCTAGAAAGGAAGTAGCCATTACTTTTATATTGTTTCCATTTAATCCAAAAATGCTTCCCTAAATCTCTGCTAAGTCAAAATACCAACATATATTACCAATTTGATGTCATTGAAATTGAAAATACATTTAAGGCTTTATCAAAATTCAAATTGGAAAAAAATTAAATAGCAGCGAACCTCTATATTACTTGTTGAACATTCCGCAATGAACTTTGTAAGATCTTCTTTTGGTATAAGAGGACAATTTGAAATGCAAATTTGTGTTGGAGACTTTATAATGAATAATTCCAATGTCCAAGGAGTCATTTTACATCATGCGCTAAAAGAACAAATTTTGTGATGGATGAATGAGGAATTTTTTCTGGCGTTTCCATATGTTCTTTTTTATATTGTAATATATACTAGCACAACCACATTAGTAAGTGTGGTTGATATATGCTATATGCATTAAAAAAAGAGTCATTAACTCAAAAAGAGTCATACAAGCTAGCTTAATAGGTTATTTTTATTTAATCTATATTTTTTTATAAATCTAACATAATAAAATATATAATATTTTTAAAATCCTGAAGTTCTCATAACCTAAAGCTACCTTTAAATAAATATAACCTAAATAGTTTCAATTAGATGACATGAAGCGCTCTATGTATCTTTCATGGAGGTAGATGGAACATTAATATTCTGGAAAATTTTAGATAATGTTTCCATGGAAAATTATCATTTTCCCTTGAGGTGAATTTACAACACATATTTGAAATCTTGCATTTTAAAAATGTATCATATATATAAAAAAAAATTGTTGTAAGACATCAAAATATAAATAAAAAAATATTTTAATTAATATTGTAATTGTCAAAGTATTTCAATTTTTTGGAAATAAGGAGTGAGAGAGAGTGGGAGAGGAGAGGGAGTTCCCGAGAAAGAGAGGGAGCATGAATGATGGAGTTGGAGGAAAATATAGGGAAAAAAGAAGTTCAAGACATATATAGAGAGAAAGGTGGGGGGAGAGAGATGGAGTAACAAGGGATAGATGGAGAAAAAGTTTGTATGTTTTGGGTTGAGATAGAAGGAAAAAGGAGAGGTGGAGAGAAGGGGGAGAGAGAATGAGAGAGGAGGGATATAGCCAAGAAATTTTCAGGATGAAGAGAGAGAGAGAGAGAGAGAGAGAGAGAGAGAGAGAGAGAGAGAGACATGGGGGAGAGACATAGCGAAGTGGGAGAGAAAGGAAGAGAGAGAGGACTTGAGAGGGAGGCAGAGAGAGAGATGAAGTTGTAGGGGGACAGAGAGTGAGGTAAGAATAAATACATATAAAGAGAGAAAGGCAGAGATAGAGAGGGGGAGTGGTGAGGGAGATTTAGAGAGAAAGAGGGAGTGACAAGGGAGATGGAGAGACAGGAAGAGATGAGAGTAGGATTGAAAAGAGATAGAAGGGGATACAAAGTGAGAGAAGGGGAAGAGAGAGAGAGAGGGGGAGTAAGAGGGAGAGGGAGGGAGATATAGATAGATATGGAGAAATAATTTGTATGTTTGCGGGGTGATATAGAGAGATTAAGGAGAGACAGAGGGAGATAAAGATATAGATGGAAGGGGGAGAGATGGAAGGAGAGATATATTGAGGGAGGGAGAGATATATAGATATGAAGAAAGAGAGTGTGTGTTATGGTGGGGCTGAGATAGAGAGAAAAATAAGGAGAGATGGAAAGGGATATCGATATAGATGGATGACAGAAAGAAATGGAAGAAAATTACTTGCACTAAATGCACTAATTTGAGTGTACAAATGTTGATTCTAATCCTAGTTGACTTCTTTCAAATTAGATGTAATGATTTCTACGTAGATGTTGATTTCTAATTCTATTTCATTACTTTCATTATATGCATTCATTTCATTAAAGATGTTAATTTCTAATCGTGCTTGGTTGAGCTTGCATTAGATGCATTTGTTTCAGTGTAGGTGTTGATTCCTAATCCTATTTAATTTCTAGCATTAGATTCATTGATTTCAGTGTAGATGTTGATTTCTAATCCTATTTTATTTCTTGCAGCATTAGATGCATTGATTTCAGTGAAGATGTTGAGTTCTAATCCTATTTAATGGTTTGCACTAGATGCATTGATTTTATCGTAGATGTTGATTTCTTATATTATTTGATTTCTTGCATTAGTTGCATATATTTCAGTGAAGATCTTGATTTCTGAAAAATGATGTAACTAGATATATGTACATTAATTTCAAGGTAATTATTTTAACATTTTGCATTGATTTCAGTGTAAGCATAAGAAAATATTGACAATATGCATTATGACTAAGCTTTTGTAAATAACCTCAAACAAAATCAAATCAAATAAAAGTTGTATTTGTAACTTTTACATCTCCGCATCTTTTAAAATTGAATATATAACTTATTTCAATCATATTTGAATTTTTAAAATTTGAGAAAACTTATTTCCATCATAAGGAATTTATTGACATACTTCGATAACTACTTGTAAATTTAGGAAAGTTGATAACATTATATAAAATTATAAAAATGTTTTCTTATATTATTTTTTGACCTATATATTTATTTTCAATATGATTGACGTATATCATGTTATGACTAAGCTCTTATAGATAATACCAAAACAAATAATGTTGAATAAAACATATTTGTTGTTTGGATGACATCTTTTAATATTCAAATTGAATAAAAGAATACAGTCCTATTTGTTTTTTTAATTGAACCTTGAGATAAGAAATTGATTAAAATAATTAAAAAAGTTGTCCATGCAATGGTATATGGGTGGATCACAAAAAATTTCATATATATATGTATATGGACGACTTATAATTTCGATATATATATATATATATATATATATATATATATATATATATATATTAATATATATATTATATATATATATATATACATATTAAAATTGAATTGTAATAACATACATGTTTATTGTGACCCCGATCAGGGTGCGGGCTGGTGGTTGGGACAACCTAGGTATAATAATGATACATACCTCTGAGACATGTACTGTCACCCCCATATGCTCAAGTCGATGGGTGCAACGACCCTTGGCATGAGTGCATGCAAGGGTGGTAGGAAAGGTGGTGAGGAAGGAGGTGAGGTAAGGTGTAAAGGAAAGCATGGTAGGCAAGAGAGAAAATTTGAAGTTTTCCCTTGTGGAAGAAGGAGGTGCTGCAGAGGAATGGGAAGGCGAAAAAATTTTCAACCCCAATCTTGGAGATGACCTGCAACTGTATTCGAGTATGTTTTTCAGCCTTTCTCCTCCATTGAAATGATGTCTCATTTGGGGTTTTTCTAGTAGGAGAGAGGGGAAGTAGGAAGATTACCTAGGGGGTTGAGAATTGCTGATGGCAATGGGGTAGGCAATTGGTGGAAATCGCCTAGTTCTGCGTCTATATCCCGTGCCTTCCAGGTATTTCCTATGGTCATTGTTGTGATGACCTTGTGTTGTCTGGTTTGGAGAACCTAGGTTCTGTAAGCCGAGGTTGGTCTGGCGCTGATTGTAGAAGGCAAGAGGGTGGTGGAAATGAGATGGAAACTAGGGCAAGGGCAGAGCAGTCAACATGGTGCATAGGAGGCATGCCTTACAACCACAACTAAAGAAATTATTGGGCTAACGGGAATTCCCACTTGGACTATGGCAATGTCAGGGACTTAGAATGGAAAGCTAGGTATGAAAAAGAGACTGGCAACGCTAAAACTACCTGGGAAGAGGGGGAAGGGTTACCAATTTCTTCTTGGAAGTCTACTATGGTGAGGGTGGGCTTGCATGTTTGGCTTAGGCAAGATGCAACTTACCCGACTGTGATGGAAGGTATTGGGTATGGAGGAGGGAAGTGACAGAGGGATGCTAGAGGTAGACCCACTTTGGGGTCAAGTCTTCCGACCATCCTAGCTCTCGATCTGATAGTGTAAGGATAGAGGAGGAGCATGGTGTGGCTCACTTCACCAGCAATACAATACAGGGAAGGAACCAAATTACATTCATCTCTTTTAGATTAAAAAATGGTTGTTGTCAACATGTCTCAGGAAATTATGATATGGCTTGGCCTACGAGAGGACATGGTCAAGGAAGGCAAGGACAGGCCCCTAGGAAGGATAAAGAGCCAAGTACGTTGGAGCCCCGTAGGGGAAGAAAGTTGGTAGAACAACTTATCACTGAAGTTGTTGAGGCTTACTATGATGGTACTGATGAAGGAATCTAGAAGCTCTTAGAAGAGTGGGAAGAGGGAATAAAGAAAGGTAGTGAGAGAGAGGAGGATATGGAAAATTAGAGGACCTTAGTCCCGGACCCAAGCAACACTAGAGGAATAATTACGCAATTCAAAAAGACCCTATACCTCTATTGGTTGATGAAGAACCTATTGGGAAAATCTATCAAACAAATCTCGGTTGAAATGGCAGTTTGACTCCAAGGTATGTCAAGCTACAAGCAAGACCTACAGAAAATTCAATTCTAGCTACATAAGTAAGACATCAGGTTGGACAGAATTGAATGACACATTCCATGCATCCTAGAACCGACTGAGATGCTTGGATCAATATCCAAGGACCCGACACCCATGGAATCGGCCTGGGAGGAGAAGAAGGGCTAGTCATCTCCCCATGTTTACTTTTGCTTTATATGCAGATAACTTTTAATTTTCATCATGCAAGTATAAGTATAGATAGAAATCTAGATTATGGACATGAAATAAAGACATATATAGCTTAGCTAGGGATATTAAAACTCTATTACTTTTTGATGGCTTATAATGCGGATTCGTGGCCAACAGACTTGGTTTCCCTCTAGGGAAAGTTGAGGCCACCTAGCCAATCTATGTGGTGTAAATTTTCCTTTGTTTAATAGAAAATGAAATGGTCCTGCGAAGCTTAAAAAAAAAATACATGTTGATTGCACTAAAAGACACTTTACACAAGCCGATATGAAGCATGATTGGAATTATTTCTATGTTCAATATTAAATTGATACATGATATATTTTAGTTCATTTTAAGTATCAAAGTGACTTGCATCATAACTTAAGATTGTACTTATTTTCTTATTCTATGAAACTAGAAATCAAAATTGAACATATATTTTACTAATAAACATATATGAGCATCCATAAACAAGATCTATACAAATCCATAAACTGAAATATAAGCATCTATAAAATAAATAATGTCCATGATGTACATCCATAAACTGTCCATGTATTAAAATATACAAATTATGTATCACACAAGTGAATGTGCCTATGAAATTAGCTGGAAAATACACAAACTATGACACTCTAAGTACCACCAAAACTCTTATGTGAGTTATGTCATGCAAAGTAAATGTCCATAAGCTGGTATTATAATATAACACATTCAAATTCAAACTCATTAGATCATTATTTGTAAAAAATAAACAATATGGAAATAAACAATATTGAACCACATTTTTTATTACATATACATGAATCTACTAATCCTAGTCAATTCCAAATGCAAGTCAGATAGGATGGGGTTTTGATCATGAATTTGGGTTTGGTTCTCCCCTACTTGTGGCTCGATGACTAGAGCATTCCTAGATGGACCTGCGTCATCAGTTCCTATAAACCTAGCATCCAACTCATGTCTCCACATAACATTGGCATAAATGACACTTTACATATGGGTATGTGTACACAATGGCAAGGAAAAATTATAATTAGTCTAAAAATTAATGAGAATATGTGTAACTTAAAAAAAGAAAATGTTGAAATCTTAGGAATAAAAAAGTTTACTTCAATTGTTGGTCCATGTGGTTGTACATAGTGACTCTCCACATTAGTGAACACATAAGGCGGAGGTGGATTTCATAACCCTATTTTCCACTCCATTATAGTGAGAGAACCCCAAGTTCTACATACCTTAGTTGTTTGCTAGAATGCATCCCATTTTCACCTTTGTTAGCACCTAAATCTGCCTTAGGCTGAAAGAAGGCAAAATTCACGGTAACCACAAACCACGCTCAGTCTGGTAGCTAGCCCTACCAGAACGGGAGAGGGCTCTCTCCGAGTCACACTCAGTGAATAAGTAAACGAAATGGTCTGAGATGACTTACAGTGAAATATTGATCTTAGGCTAGTAAATAAATATGGAAACAAGAAGCAATTTTGTATAAATGACTGTGTTTTTGGGATATATGGGACCAACAGACAGTATGAGCAGAGAATTTAACACAAAGACACAGATTACTTCGTGAGGCAAGACAGGCGGAAAGTCTAGCAATTCAACTTGAAGTAAATGCGGAATGGAAAGATTGTTTAGGAGGGTGAAAAGGGCATGAACACATGAATCCTTTTCAAGAAATGAAGAAAAAATAACGTGAAACTTTCCCACAGGTAGAGCAATAAACATGAATTCTACCTTATCTTACTTAGAAATTTCACTGGAAATGAATATGAATGAGCTGTGAAACATAATGAAATACACATGAAACATAAATAGAACACATTTGCTACACCCACAACCACATGAATCTCATGAAACAGAGCCGCTGCCTTTCATTAATTCTCTGTCAAAATATACAATGAAGAACTGAGTTTCTCTCCCACAGTCTCCCAGAAATTACAACTAACCAACCATTTGCAAATGT
>APFE031639778.1:6946-18469 GCA_000404065.3 Pinus taeda | reverse complement strand
ATTAGTGTCTTCTCTCTGATAGTTCCTACTTCCACTTGGAGAATGATGATCTCTTACTCATCCCTGGTCGAAAATAGAGAGGCAAGTGTCAGAGGGGAAGCTTCTGGAAGATTCCATGATCTTCCACCTCGAATTCTGTCCCTACCATTTGTCCATTCCCTACCATCACACCCTACAGAGGAGAAATCCAGTATGCATCGCACCTTGTACACTGGGAAGGTGATATGCATCGCAACCTCTGCACCGAGCTTTCAGTATGGTCCAGTTTTGACCATTTATGAGCAGTTTTCAGTGGAGAACTTCTGGGAGATGATGTAATCAGCTGACCTTGTTCCTTCAGGCAGTAAAGCAACACTTTAGGGACTTAGGAGCCCTTAGTTTATGGACATTTATGATTGGGGTTGAAGTGCCCAAAAATGTCTATAATAGAATTCCACCCTCATTTCGGAGAACTTCGAGTGTCTCCCTAGTGAGGAAATTTGGGAAGCTCAATTCAAAGTTTTCATTGGGCATATTTGTAAGTTATTTCAGTTGGTACGTTTTTCTTCCAGAGCACATAAGTTGTTCAAATTGCTTGTGGGGAGATTAGTTAAAGAGGAGCAGAATACCAGAGGATTTACATGGGTTTTCCCACTAATTTAGCTGAAGATTTTGTGGTGATTGGCAGGGTTAAGTTGAGAGAATTCTTTGGGACAAAATTCTACATTTTTGGAAGTGCACAGGGGCTGGAGGAATAGAGGTTGAGGAGAGATAAGGGCCAGAGATTGGAGGTATTATTCAAGGGGGGATTTAGCCAAATTTGGGAGATAATTCCAATGGTTTATTTGGGATTAATTCAACAATATCAGTTTTATGGGGCATTTTTTGGCCAAATTGGGCAATTTGCACTTGTTGGGGGTCACTAGGGGTCTATGGATTAAGCCCAAACACTTTTTGGGTTTTTGTGGGTTTATTGAGAGGAGTCTCTAGCTAGTTTTATAGAAATTTTCAGGTGATATTCAGGCCTGAAATCCACATTCTTATAGCAGGGTGAATTGCTAATTAACTGGGGAGTTTGCATCACTTGGTGGGCTCATTTTTGGCTTGGAGTTGGACCAAATTATTTTTGGGTTTTTTTGGGTTTTGGGAGAGGAGTCTAGAGCTAAATGTTTGGAGAATTTCAAGGAGGATTCAACCTTAAGATCAACATTCTAGCCAACAGATAGTAGTGGATTATTTCTGGTTAGTGTACAAATCACTCCAAGACCAACTCTACCACTTGGTTTTAGGCCATTTTGTTGGGTTCTGCTCAGCTTGCATAGTAAACCAAGGTTCCAAAATTTTAGCTCATTTTATGCTTTCTTTTATCATAAAATTAATAAAATGGATCAGATTGTGTTGTTGGACATTTTTGTGTTTAAAATTGTGTGAGTTCCAATTTATTTATTGTTCCTGGTACATTGCTTGGTATTAGTTGTTAAATTATAATTAGGAATATTACAATGGTATCAAAGCCATGATCTTGGCCAAGCTCTATTCCTTAAGACAAGTGATGATAAGACCTGAATAAAACAAAAAAACTAAGAAATCATGGGATCCTAAGAAAGATCAAAATCAAACAACATGATAGTAACCTTGAATGAGGTGATTAGGACGCAACACATGATGATTGATGTTGGGGGGGGCGGGGGGGTTGCGGGGAACAGCTTCACACCACAATTGGGAATCAAGACCATTCTCAATTAGATAAAAAATCCATTATGCCCAAATTTATGGATAATCCATCAAGATGGCAAGACATGATTGCAACTGATGTGGAGTTATTAGCAGCAAATTGGAGGGCATAACAATCATTGGGACATGGAATTCAGGCGTCCCTCTCTTTTTGGGAGTTTTTTGAACTAAGATATATGCACAAATCAATGGGAATTCAGTGGAATTATGCAGGGATAATGAGGAGGATGCAAAAAATGAAAAACTAGTTGAAGGGGCCATGGTTGGCAAGGAGTCAATTAAGCATTCGCCCGTTTATGAGATTCCAAAAGTTGATGAGATACCGAGTATTGTGACTGATTTTTCAAGTGATAGAAATGCACCACAGGTTGTTGAGGTGTCGGGAGATATCTCCACCACTGATGAGGAGATGATAGGTATAGAGGCATCCAAATTTATGACAGAGCTTCAAGACGACAACCACCTAAATTTGACTAGTGATCATGTCTTGCATGTCAGGTTGTCTATGGAGGAACGATTGGAGGCTCATGTTGATCACATGATGTAGGAGGATGAGTAGTCATATTTTGAGCCGAACACCAATTTAAAGTAGACAGATGCACAAAATTTTAGCAAAGTTGCAGTACTTCTAGACAGTAGCTCTCTTTGGGGTCATATTGATGGGGTTTGCATCATTGACAGGATAGCTTTTCACAACAGAGAGAGAGATGCAGAGTCACCTCGACAGATTTTATATATTGACCAGGATGGTGAGATGAGGCAACATGAATTGCGTAGGGTGCAACACTTGCAAGATGCAGGGCTTTTTCTATGTGTGGGGGTTCATGCATTTAATCACTCTCTTGGGGTTGGATGGCAAGAGATTTTAATTTGGTAACCAGTGGAGTGGGATAGACTCATGGAAATGGTCATAGTCTGGAATAAATCGCAATGGGATCTCTAAGGAACTAGGGGTACTAGAGGCCTAGGTTGGCATTGGGATCGAGGTGGGGCTTCATATCTGATATCAAACATACAGAATTTCTATGGCATTGATGAATTACTTGACCCACTGATTGGGCACATGCATTCCTTAGGGGAGCTTCAGTCGACACTAGTGGACAGGCGGTTTGTGAGCATACTGCATGGGTTGTTTTGACATGTTGGTTGCACATGGGATCATAGGATGATTAACATTCTCTAACAGGAGTTGGTTAGAGGAGGTGGTATGGATAGGCTGTTGGACCAGGTGTTCTATGGAGACGATGTTCTTCCATTGAGGTATTGGGTGTAGGATTCGCCTAACAATAATAATATAAAGCCACAAAAATAACAATAGAGGGATTCTATGGGGCACATTAATAACAATATGGGGACAATAGGGGCCAAGCAATATTAATAAGGGATACAACTACAATAGTAATGGGGTAATCACTAGTATTATAGGGACCTAACACCAGTCTAGTCTTATAAGCTGAACATCTAACTTGCAAATTGCCCCAGTACTTCAAATAATTCTAGACTTTTGGATGATGAGTTTAGAATTTAGTAGGCTGATAAGATTGTAATGTCAATTTGATTTTTGGGAATAAATCAACACACTAGCTTCCAGATGATATACCAGAGCAAATCCTAATCCTGATCCTCCTCCCGTGTATGAAAACCCAAATCTTATTCCAAGAATTCTCCACCAAGAAAGTTTTTTGATTCCTATGTTTAGATCTTGTTCATGCCCGGTTGTTTTTGAATATCTTGAAGATCTTCCATTTGATGAAATTTTTGAGCTATCTTTGTTCGAGACTAAGTCTGAAAGTGCAATTGGTGCCACTGCTCTAAATCCCGAGTTTGTCAAGGATCTTGAAACTAAAAGAGCAAATCTATCAATTGACACTTATATTCTGAATCTCCAAACTTCAATTGTGACTACCAATACTCCCGAGTTCTTAGAATCTGCATCCGCTACTCTTGGTTCATCTGTTGTTGTATCTAATTCAGAAATTCCTACTGAAATTCCTTTCATTTCCACCATTCCCATGCAGCCCGCCATCTCTGATCAGAAATCTGCAGTGATTTCACCTCCATCTACTCCTTCTACACCTCAAACATCAAGAATTTCTTCACCCCCTTCAACACCCCATACACTGGTCGTTCCAACTCCTCCTACATCCCCAAGGCCAGTTGTAAATCTGCCTCGAGCAATGGCTACTATATATGCAACTCTTGTTTTGCCACAGAACTTGGATAACATGTCTGCAGATTATCAAATCAAGATCCCATTGTTTGATGCTTCTCAAGGTGTCACAGTACAGCAACATGTCGATCAGATGAGTGATTTCTTTGATCTCCATGAGATTGATGTAGAAAATGTAATAATGAGATTATGTGTGCAAACTTTTGGAGGTGAAGTCAGAAAGTGGTTCAGAGCATTGTCGACTGGAACAATCAATTCATTGGAAGCACTTGAAAGTCAATTTTTGGATCGCTGGGAGGTAAAGAAAAATCCCCTTCAAATCCTTTCCGAGTATGAGAACATAAAGAGAAATGTCTGTGAAAGTGTCCAAGATTACTGTGTTAGATTCAATACTGCTTATAATGCCATTTCAGCTAACATCAAGCCACCTATGGGGCTGGCTTTGATCAAATTTCTCGATGGTTTTGATCCCGATATGGCATATCAGTTGAGAGAAAGAGACCCGACTACATTGGAGGACATGCAGTAAGTGTTGAAGAAAATCTGTTGGATAAGAGAGCTAGAACGAAGACTGAGAAGAAGGTGACTATCAAATAAGAAGCTTCTACTTCAGATCATTTGCTCCGTAAAATTGAGAAGATGTTTGATAGATTCACCATTGTTGATAAGCCCGAGACACAAGTTAGAAATCCAAATTTTTGTGGCCAGCAACAACCATAATTTAGAATCAAACAACGAGAGCAAAGAGCTCAAGATCCATTAGCTCAACAGCAAGTTAAAACACCATTACAGCATAATTGTGTTCATGACCCTGAATCAGAAGATGATGAGGCCCCAATTGGAGAAGAGAATCACTTTTTTACACCAAATGATTTGCCAATTTATATCACCGAAGATGAAGAGTATTCAGAAAGTTCAGTTGTCCAAAAGAATGACGATTTTATATTGGCAAATGAAACAGTCCTAGAAGAGGAATCAGATGAATATCAGAGAGGATACATGAATGCATTGACAGCGCAGCAAAGGAAATACTCACTTAGGAGTAGGGATATTACTATTAATCCAATTCAGAAAAGGAAGGAAGTAGCACCACCAAAGAAAGACTATCCAAATGTGCAGAAAAAGGGAAAGGAGCCAGCAGACCCTACTCCTAGTAAAGTGCAATCAGCAAACGAAAAGTCAAATCAGTGTAGTACAACAAAGGAGAAAACTGAAAAGAAAGACACTCCAGTCAAATAGGTAGAGAAAACTGCAGCCTTTAGCTTAGAAAATGAAATTACTAAGTTAAAAGTATCAATACCTTTGACTGAATTAATGAAGAACAATAGTTATAAAGGTCAAGTGGCTAAGATTTTGAATGTAGATCCTTTATCTAATATGGTAAATGTAGAAGATGACCAACCTGAACTTATCTTTGGTCCAGTATTAGAAGGGAAATCTAAGGATAGTGATGTAGCTCCTTTTTACATCAGCCTTAGATGGCATGATTACATTTTGCACAATGCCATGTTCGATTTGGGAGCATCTCATAATCTTATGCCAAAGGCAATCATGGAGAAATTGGGTTTGGACATCACTAGAAAGTATCATGAACTTTATTCCTTTGATTCTGGTGGAGTAAGATGTATTGGTCTCATTAAATATTTGGTTGTCAGTTTGGATCAGATTCCAGCGAAAAATGTTCTTATGGATGTAGGTGTGGCTGACATTCCCCCTAGATTTGGCATGCTTCTATCTAGATCATGGGGTGCAAAACTCAAAGGGTCATTACAATTAGATTTCTCCTATGCTACTATTCCCGTGTTTGGTCAAATGAGGAAGTTATATAGAGAGAAAAAGATTAAATACATGATAACAAGCAAGGAGAAACATATGAATCATCCAATTAATTATGTACATATAGATTTAGAGTCCATTGTTGTATATTCAGATAGTTTTAATGATGTAAATATTCAATTAGTTGAAGTAGAAGATATTCCAGAGTTCACTGAAAATTTCAGAGTTATACTTCATCAAGAAAGGAAAAGGCTTGAAAGAACTGCTGAGCAGTCAACATTCCACCAGTAGTAAGAAAAATATGGACAGCAACCAAAGGTATAAAAACAGGCAAAATTTCAGCATTTGGAAGAAGAAGCTAGCTTGTGGAGTATGGACTTTGATGGAGCAGTAGTTAGGGAAGGTGTTGGAATTGGTATTTGGATATGCAGCCCTGTTTTCTCACCAAATAGGGTCCCGAGTAATGTAAGAGTTTGTTCCTACAGGTTGGATTTTGATTGTTCTAATAATGAAGCAGAATATGAGGCACTAATTGCAGGCTTGAAAATCCTCAAAAAGCTGAATGCAAAAAGAATTTCAGTTTATGGCGACTCTGAATTAGTAATCAAGCAAGTCAAGGGAGAGTACCAAGCAAAACATCCTCGAATGAGGGCTTACCATAATGCGGTTTTAGACATTTTGAGGATGTTTCTAGATTTCACTTTGACATGTGTTCCACGTGCACAGAATGTTATTGCAGATTCCCTTGCAACAGCAATAAGTGACTTGAAGATTCCGATGAATTCAAACAATAAGTTTGAAATTCATGTGAAAAATCACCCAGTTGTCCCTGATAATCAAAGATATTGGCAAGTGTTTCAAGATAATAAAGAGATCGAAGATTTTTTTGCGAAATGAAGGTAAATATCAAGATACTTTTATAGATGGCGAGCAAGATAATGGCGAACCAGACTTAGAAGTAAATCAAATGGAAGTTTTGCAGCTGAAAGACAATGTCACCCCTAAAGGCCTCATACCTTTAGAGGAATTATTTGACCAAGATGATGTAGCTCGAAAACCAAGTTTGATGCCAACTGAAAAGGGAGTTGAAGACGTGAATATTGGAACAGCAAAAAATCCAAAGATGGTTAAGTTGTCAAAGGCGTTGCCTCCTTCGGTAAAGACAAAATACATTAGTTTATTGTCTTCATTTACTGATGCATTTGCATGGGACTATTAGGATTTAAAAGAGTGCAATAAAAGTATAATTCAGCACGTCATTCCAATCAAGCCAAACAAAAAGCCATTTCGCCAAAAGCTAAGAAGGATCAATCCTAAGTTGCTGCCATCCATAGAGAAGGAGGTGAATCGATTATACAAGGCTAGTATAATCATTCCAATCAGATTTTTAGAATGGATTTCCAATTTGGTGTCCGTGCAGAAGAAGACAGGTGAGATTATATTATGCATTGATTTCAGAAATCTGAATAAGGTGTCTTTGAAAGATAATTATCCATTGCCAAAGATGGACCACATACTTCAAAGAGTGGTTGGGGCATCTCTTATGTCATTGCTCGATGGGTATTCCAGATACAATTAGATTTTGGTCCATGAGGATGATAGAGATAAAACAACATTCACCACTCTGTGGGGGACTTTCCATTATGCCAAGATGCCATTCGGTTTAAAGAATGTTGGCGCAACTTTTCAGCGGGCTATGGATATCGCCTTTGCCAATGAGGAAGATGTATTTTTAGTAGTTTATCTTGATGATTTGATAGTTTTTTCTAATTCAGATCAGGAACATCTTTACCATTCGAAGATTTTTTTTAGCGATGTAGAAAGTATGGCATATCTCGTAATCCCAAAAAGAGTTTGTTTGTCATTGATGAAGGAAAGCTTCTCGATCACATCATATCAAAGGAGGGTGACTGCATCGATCCTGCTCAAGTGGAAGCTATTCAGAAAATTTATTTTCCCCGTAGTAAAAAGGAGATCCAAGCATTCAACAGTAAGATGAACTTCTTGCGTCGTTTTGTGCCAAATCTAGCAGAACATTTGAGGGAAATCACAAACATGTTAAAGAAAGATAGTGTAGGTAAAGTGGACCAAAGAAGCTATCAAGTATTTCAATTTGGTAAAGTTGGCCCTTTCTTCAGCTCCAATTTTGATCAGACCCTATTATTCCCAAGATTTTATTTTATTTTCATTCACTTCAAAGTATACTATGGCAGCGGCCTTAATGCAAAAAACAGATCAGCTTGAGAAGCTAATTGCCTTTTTCAACAGAATAATAAGAGATGTAGCCTTAAAGTATAATATTATTGATAAATAAGCTCTTCCCTTGGTGAAAGCTGTGAAATATTTCCAAGTATATATTTTGCATTCTCATATTCTTCCCTATGTTCCTAACGCAACTGTCAAAGATGTTTTAGTGCAGATAGATCCAGAAGGGAGACGAGGCAAATGGATCGCAACTTTGTTAGAATATGACTTGGAAATAAAGCCAACAAAGCTTATCAAGGGGCAAGGTTTGGAAAAACTGATGGCGGAGTCTAATTTTCATGCCTTGGACATAAATTTAATTGTTGCTATGTCCGAAGAAGATGAGGATAGCTCACCTATTCAGGTGTCATAAATTTTCATCCATTCCCCTTGGTATTCCAATATTGTATATGTGCTCCAAAATCTTTCATCGCCTCCGAGAATGGCTAAAAATAAAAGTAGAACTTTGAAATTAAAGGCTGCCAAATTTTATATTATGAATAATGCATTGTATTGGAAAGATCCTCGTGGTGTCTTGCTGAATTGTTTGGTTGAGGAAGAAGCAAAACAGGTCATGGATGATTTTCACAAAGGGGATTGTGGAGATCACCTGTTTTGGAAGACAACGGAAAATAAAATCTTGAGAGCAGGGTACTATTGGCCTACCCTCTTTGCTGATGTGTATAAAATTGTTACAAGTTGCCCCGAATGTCAAATTTTTCAGGGAAGGAGAAAATTACAGCCACTACCTCTCAAACCGGTTGAAGTAAGTGCTCTGTTTCAACAGTGGGGCCTTGATTTTATTAGAGAGATCCACCCTACATCTGCAGCTCAGCGTAAGTGGACCTTGACAGCGATGGACTACTTTACAAAATGGATTGAGGCTATCCCCACTAGACAGGCCACTGATACGGTAACAATTCAGTTTCTCGAAAATAATATTTTGTCACATTTTGGTTGTCCAAACAAGCTAATTACAGATAGTGCAGCAGCTTTTAAATCTAAAAGAATGATTGATTTTTGTAATAAATATCAAATTACCTTGGGGCATTCAACTGCATACTATCCACAAGGTAATGGATTGGCGAAATCTTCCAATAAATCATTGGTTAACATCATCAAAACACTATTGGAAACAAACAAAAAGAGCTGGCATAAAAAGCTTGTTAATGCACTTTGGGCAGATAGAGTAAGTCAGAAGAAATCAATTGGCATGTCTCTGTTTGAACTAGTATATGGTGTCGACACGGTGTTCCCAACATCACTCGCAGTCTCGGTGGTAAAACTTCTGCAGGAAGCTGGTAGCAAAGAGGATCATTTTCAACGAAGGATAAACCAAATGATCCATTTACAGCAGAAGAGAGAGGAGGTTTTCTAGAATACCTCCAGGCTGCAAGAGAAAATCCAGAAAATCTATGACCGGAAGGCAAATTTAGATAAGTTTCAGATTGAAGACATGGTGCTCAAATGGGATGCTAGAAACGAAGACAAAGGCAAGCATCGCAAGTTCGAGAATCTATGGAAAGGTCCATTCAAAACTGCTGCATATTGGGGCCAAAATGCTTTTCTATTGAAAGAAATGAATGGAGAAGATTGTCCAGGTGGGCCGGTCAATGGTCGACTACTCAAACGGTACTATCTTTGAAATGTTTTCCGCTGTTATATATATCACTATACATACAATTTTATTTCCTTCATTGCAAGTGTGTATTGTCATCATTCATTCAGTTTGGGGCCCGAAGTGAAGGCTATAAAACTGAAGGTTTGATTTTAGTTTTGGTGTGAATTGTTTGCGCGAGTTTTGAGTCAGTTTTTAGTCAAATTTCAGTCTTGAAATTGAGTCAGTTTTGAGTCAAATTTCAGTCCTGAAATTGAGTCAGTTTTGAGTCAGATTTTAGTCCTGAAATTGAGTCGGTTTTGAGTCAAGATATTGGTTTTGGTTTGTTGAAGTTATTGACTCCATAGCCCAATGGAAGAAGGCACTACCTGCTTTCCCAGAGATCTGTAGTTCTTGGCACCTCCAAGGAGCTACCATCCCCATTGGAGCTAACGTTAGTGTCGGTATCTTCATTCCTCCATCAGTGATCAAAATTCTCTTGTTGCATTGCATTTTAGGTGTCTCATTCGATCAGTTTCATTCCATTAGGATCATGGATCATCTAATGGCAGTGGCATATTATAAATTTTTCCCTCATGATCTTTACCTGCTGGCCCATTTTCATACATTCAGGTCATTTACAGTCATTTTTTGTCTTTACATCTGCAAAAAGTCATTTTTAGGGTTTTAGGTCTCATTAGGTCTAGGGTTTGTCCTCAAGGTCTTGTAAAAGCTCAATAATGGTCAACAGGTGCATGAGGAGGTCAAATAAAGTCTCAAAACCAAAAATTTCAATAATCACATGCTCAGTGATTGATTTTTTCTCAAAACCCTGTTTTGACGAAAAACAGAGTTTTCTATATTTTATGTACAAAATTTCATGTAATTTAATTTTTCCTATATGTAATAATTCCGAGATGCAGCCCTGGTCAACTTGTCAAGCTCCTGCATTCCAGCTTCTGCAAAATAATAAAAAATTCAAAGCATTTAGTCCATCAAAGGCAAAAAGCAAGTCAATGTGCCAAAACAGAGTTTCAAAAAGCAAGAGAAAAGCAAACTTTAGAAAAGTGGGTTATTGTAAATAAAAATTAAAGTCCAAGGATATTTAAAGTGTTTCTTATGTTCAAGAGTTCATTTGTGTGGAAAAGAAGAGAAAAACAAGAGCTAAATCGTGTTTGAGGCCTAAGGAGTGAATTTGTAGCAAAATTTTGAAAGTTCTTCAGGTGCGGCGTAGTTGGGTTGAAGCACGGCGCACCTGGCTAGCGCGACACACGCAGCGCGGGTTTAGCATTGAAATTGTAACAGGAACAACGCACCAGTGGGGTGCGGCGCACCTGTTAGTGGGCACAGCGCACCGGTTTTTTTAGCCCAAAACTTACTCAAATTACCTCCTCCAAGCTCCAAATCGTGCCAACTGTAGAAATTTTGAATAATATGACACTTATCCACAGAGATTATCTTGATTATACACTATTTACGAAATCATGCATAATACATAACCTCCTCTACGTTGATCATCAATTTGCAGTATTAAAGAAACAATCGCATGCGCACATTGAAGCATCAATCACACATATCAACACAGTATGTACCAGGAAAGCATACATCTGAAAACCCGTCAACTATCTGTATATTATATTGATGAGAACATGTAACAATACATAGTACAATACTCCTCACAAGTACTCAGTACCATCTCCACCTGTTACACACAAACTAGCTCAGATCTGAATCAATCACTGGCTCAAATCTCCTTCGCTGCTTGCCTGCATCCACTGTGCAATCCTGCATGAGAATAGAATGAGAATAGTTGATCCAAACTCGTATTTCCCTTGTGTAACACTACGCAATCGTCATTGGCAATTTCAATCCACTGATTGTGCAAATCACATGCACAACTATAGTCACAACTGACAGTTGTCTTGCCCTTTCACTCACCTCTAACACTTGTCTCCACTGAACTGTCCATGCATTGAGTTAACTGATGTATTCCTCAGTTGATTCATGAGTTAATAATTAGTGA
>APFE031639764.1:4548-24230 GCA_000404065.3 Pinus taeda | reverse complement strand
CACCTAGAGCCATTTGAAAAATGGGCTCTAGACTTCATAGGACCCATCAATCCAACTTCCAATGGTAAGAAGTACATCCTAGTATGTACTGATTATGTGACAAAGTGGGCTGAAGCTAAAGCAGTAGTGCGGGAAACTGAACAAACAGTGGTAAATTTCCTCTTTGAAGAAATTTTTGTAAGGTATGGAGTACCAAGGGAGATAGTAACAGATCAAGGTACTCAGTTTACTTCAAAGTTAGTTAAGGACATCACCGCCAAATATCAAATCAAGCACATAAGAAGTACACCTTACCATCCACAGGCCAATGGCCAAGTGGAATCAACAAATAAAACATTGGAAGGAATTATCACTAAAACTGTAGCAATGAACAGAAAGAACTAGGAGGAGAAGCTCAAAGATGCACTCTGGGCTTATAGAATCACATGGAAGAATACTACAGGATTTACACCATATCAATTGGTGTATGGCAAAGAGGTAATGCTTCCTATTGAGTTTCAAATACATACCTTTAAGATGGTTGCAGATTTGGGAATTGATCTTAATGAAGCACAACAAGAAAGAATTCAGCAATTGAACCAGTTGGATGAAATGCGGCAGCAAGCAGAGGAGACAACACTCCTCATGCAAAAACAAAGGAAGCAGTGGCATGATGCACATATCAAGAAGAAACAGTTCAAAGAAGGAGATTGGGCTTTACTCTTTGATTCTAAATTCAGAGATCATAAAGCCAAGTTTACTACACATTGGATGAGCCCATATGAAATAGTTCAAGTTCATGAGAATGGATCAGTCCAGCTTATTACCATTGATGGAGAAGGTCACTCCTTTCTTGTCAATGGCCATAGGTTGAAACTCTATCACAAGCCCATCACTAAGGAGGATTTTCTTCAAATTGTATCTCAGCAAAGGGAGGTTGAGATATTGCAGCCTTCAGCTATAGTATCTCTACTTCATTTCCATTTTATCACTTCAAAAAAAAATAATAATAATAAAAAAAATAATGGTTTAGATGTGAAAACCAGATTCTGGCACACTTTAACCCAGAATTCTTACTTGAAACCCAATTCTTTGGCTGGTAAGAATTCCTTATCCTTTTCATTTCCTATTGATTTATTGCTTCAATAATGACTTGAGGACAAGTCAAAACTTCAGTGAGGGAGAAGCATCAACATTTTTTCATTTTTGTTTTCTTATCTCATCTCCTCACTGCAAATTTTCAAAGAGTTTATCTCTTCATTGTAAATTCTCAAGAAGTTTGTTTCAGCACTTCAGTATTTCAATAAAGAAGTTGTTTGTGTCTTTGTTTTAATCAGAGGGACCTGTTTGTAGCACTATGCAGTGGGACCTATTCAGAAGACCATGACACCAACACCAACAATGGAGGGACCTGTTTAACAAACATAAAGGGACCTGTTAGAGACTGCTATCCCAAGCCACTTTAGCAAAAATCTTCAACAAAGTTCAGCAAAGATCCAAAGGTTGCTTGTCACCAAGCCTCCATCAAACATCAAAGGTCAAAGAAGCTTCACACATATAGTCTTTTCTAGATTTCGAAGAGGCTGTGCATACATTATCCAGATCTCAGAGGGACCTGTTGCATCTAAATTTATCTCAGAGGGACCTGTTATGGACAACAAAGATTCATCACATCTAAACAAGAAATCCTATCTATACATGCCAGCTCAACTCTTGATCAATCAATAAAATTGTAAAGTGTTGTTATCATTTCTATTTTTAACATTTAAATTCTTAGATTGCTTTAGTGTTAAATGTAATGACTGCAATTGCTATAATCAATTTCAAAAAAAACAAAAAAAAATTGTAAAAAAAATTCCCCACATCTTCACCACTCTCATCATATTTTTAATCCCTACCATGTTTCCAACGCTCTAGCCTATCACCATATTTTCCTACGCTTTCTAATCTGCTATCCCACCACCCTCCCAGCCTTGCTATTCACTCCCTATCCGCCATAAAAACTTCTCTCGGTCCAACATCTCCTTAGTCGACCAAGAACTAATAAACAAAGGACAGGTGGTGAACTCTCGGGAAGCCAAATTTTATACGGTTTCATGCATTGATTTGAATCGACCAACTTATGACATGATCGCTCGACCAAATCGACTCATGCAAAGCGACTATCTGTTATTTACAGCTCCAGTACTTCATGCATGCTCATGGCATTCTCATGATGGTATTCGCATGATCCAGTACAACTACTCCCTTGTCATTACACTATGAGTATGCTCTGTTTTTATTACATTGAATTGGGTCGAGTCGGTTGTTAAATCCCATTTCATTCTCAGTTGCAGAAGTGTTTTCCATAATAGAAATTCAGTGTAGTGATTTTCAAAGAAGAATGGAAGTCGAGAACGCCAAGTGTTGCGAGAGCAAAGCACAGTGTTTGGGCTTACAAAAATTCTATCTCTGCCACAATTTAAGGCCAGTCATCTGGTCACTACTCAAGCCACAGAAGGAGTTGGTTGTGAAGAATAGAGGACGCCACCAGGTCAGTGTGTGGAGCGAAAAGTAAAGGTAACAAACTAAAACACCTTTGTTCGATTAATAAGCATAAACGAAGGGGGTTAGAGCAAGAAATTTTCTGTAAAATGACTAATAGAGTAGAAACAAACACATTTGATAGCTCTCAGTACCACGATGACTGCATTGAAATTTTAAGAGAGAAACAGTGGCTACTCTTCTTGGAAAAGTTTAATGGAAGCAACGAGGAAGTGACTAAACAATTTGCCTTTACATTCAATGGGGAGAAGGCGCTGATAGGTAATTTCTCATTTAGAGTCTCAGAAGACACTATAGCACAGTCCTTAGGGATCAACCCAGAAGGAGAGAAGTACTTCAAGACTAAACAGTTTAAAGAGAAGTCGTGGACCCAGTTCATATCTAGGTCGAGGGTTTCATCAGTTAATTGGAAGAAGGGAGACCCAAGGCGCTGGTTGATACATCCATGGGACGAGATGGTGTATATTATCCAAAAGTTTGTTACATGCGAGGGTCGATATATTATAGTTTATTTGTACCATATTAAACTCCTGCTACATTTAAAGGGGTAGTGCACTATGAGTTTACCATATTTCCTCTTGCAAAGCTTGACCAAGATGTCGAAGACCATTCAAAAGTAGAAGTGTAATTAGGACAAGAGTCTCTATCATTTCGGGTTAATTAAGATTCTTGTTGAATTTGAAGTACAGAGGAGGGGCAAGACATGGAAGGAGTTCCTAGTTGCCAATCAAATCAAGGATAGCGAAGAAGAGCAAGAGAAACACGAATACTCAGGATACATGCTTGACATTGACGAGGAGATTCCTGTGCATAAATCAAACGATGTCCCTCCACCCAGTAGCCATGTGAGGACGAGGAAAATGATATGAGAAGCAGCCCAGAAAAGGGAGCAAGACAAAATTTTCACAACCTATACAAGGAGATCCAGGAGAGCACAAAAGACCCAGTCACAAGAATATCAACCTGAATCCAATGCACATGCACCGATGGATATCGAAAGCAATGCTCACTCACATCATGGACAAGAAGAAGCCGAAATGGAGGTTGAGAGCAATAATAGGCAAGGAAAGGAGTCACCACGTACAGTTAAGAAGCAAAGGAAGTTGGAGAAGCAAATTGAAATACTAAAGGAAGAATTGATGGAAGCCAACATGCTGGAAAAATTTATTAAAAAGGAGAATGAGATGTTAAAAATTCAGAGTAAGAAAACCCAGCAAAAGAATGAAAATCTCAAGGAGAAAATTAAAGAGCTCAAGACTGAACAGGCTGACATTTGTAATGGGGCAACCAAGTGGTATACCCAGAAGAAAGCCATCAAGGAGAAATACAAGAGTTTGAAGCATGAGCTCCACACCCAGAAGGAATCCCAGGCTAAAAAGAACGTAGACGCATTGTTGAACGCAGCAGAGGTTCAGGCAAGGACAGAGTATAGAGGCAGCACATCAAGCTTAGCATGAGGACATGCTAAGACATTAAGCTTGGGGGAGATGTTGGTACCATTCCATTACCCTCTTTTTCTTCTAAAAACATCATCAATTGCCTATCTTTTCCCTCCATAGACCTCTTTACATCCATTGAAATTGATTAGTTAATAGCGTTATATTTGTTAGTTCGCATTAAAGTTAATTTATGAGTTTTTATGTTAGAAGTTAGGAATTTTTAACAAAAAGGTCTCAGGAAGATATCACATCCTGTAAATAGTTTATCATCTGACATATGTCATGATAGGCAAGCCAAAGCAGTGGATAAGGACGAGCTCCTGAATGTACAAGCATGAAGAAAAATCGATTTTACAACAGATCAAAAGCTCCTACTTATGCGGTCAACGCTGGGTCAAACCCCAGCCTTTTTGGTTACAAAGGCAGTAAAAGCCATGGTTTCTAAACCGGCTTCATTTTGTATTTTTGGAAATCGTTTTGTCTTTTTGGGAAACCGGTTCATCTTAGAATGACCGAAAATCATTCCACTGTAAAAGCAGGAACAACTACTTCAATGAACGTGCATTCGAATCAAGATAGGAGGGGGATAAAAACTCTGTATCGTTTTGTTTTACAAACAATGTTATGTTACCTCTGTCTATTGTTTTTAAAGGACCGAACTCATATATGTGATTGCAACTCTTAGTGTTTGAATACAATTACGATTTCACTCCAGCATTGTTCATGCGTTAACGTTGTCGGTTGATTGAGCTCATTCTAGTGTACCATTGAAACATGGATGGGCCCTGCGTGGATTGGTATACTGTGCCTTTCATTTTCACTATTTTTAAATTTACATAGAACGCATTTCATTGCTTTTGAATGCATGTCACTTAATATCATTTTCATAGCTCTTGATTTTACATAAAACACATATTGTTAATTTTATCTCCATGCAAATGATTTTGTCAATTCGATTACGAATTCTCACCAATGGAATCCATGGTGCTTGCTTAAATATATCATCGTTAGATCATTGAATCAGGTCTTGTAAGAGACTTGGTCCAGCGTTATGTTTTAAGGCATTTCCATGAACTCTGTTTGTGCATGTATTTAAAAGTTTAGTGTGGTTCTAATTTCTTTATGAGTGCTCCAGTGGTAACTAGACAGAGTTTTGTGCATAGCATCCTTGTAAGGGGATTCAAATCTCAGTCTAGCCATACTCTGTATCATTGAGACAGTTAGATAATCTAGGTAATCTGAGTGTTAAAGTGAGAGGAAACATACCTCAACCTTCTGTAAAGAAGTATTGTCACCTATCACCACAAGCACTTAGTTAGGAATCCTTTATGCCTATAGATTTTAGGCACACACCTCGAAGTTTACTTACCCAGGTTGATAATAAATCTAGTCTAATCTAGCACCCTAGATTGGCCACTACGGTATCTTTGTGAGTTGTCTCCACAAGTGTCCTTGTAACCTCTCTTGATGAACTCCTTGATCATCATCCAACCATGATAGAGTGATATCACTTGCAAATAAAATTCACTCATGACAAGACAACATAATTCCCATAATCACCTATTCTACCTCTACTTGTGTAAATCTTCCTGTGATGAGATAGTGAACAAAAAATCAGAGGCAAGGCTGGGGATTGTGCAATGCATAGGGATAGGAGTATTAGAGTGAGGATTTAGGCACTATAATTGTGCAATGTGCTTTGGCTAAGGAGAAGGTAGTTCGAGGAATGTGTAGCAGGAAAGTTTAGCTAGCAAGATGGAAATACTAGGTCTTGCAACTACGCATTTCATAGTGGTTGAGGGAGATACTCCTAGGATTGCAAAATTAAGCATTGTAGTGACCTAGATATGGCCCAAATATCCACTATAATTATGCAATGCACAGTTGAATTAAGGCATGATAAGGGATTGCACAATTGATTAGGTTAGGGAGTTAAAGATGCATGATTGGGCATTGTGATTGTGCAATGCATGGTGGTAGAAGGAGAGGCTCAAGGGACTGCACAGTTGAGCAATGCAAGGTTCTAGGATACACTCCATTATCCACTGTGATTATGCAATGTGCAACAATTGTCAAGGTTGGCCAAGGAATACACAATGGGCATGTGCAGTTGAGAGTTTTGATTGGCTGAGCACTAAGATTGTGCAGTGTATAGTTGATTCAGGTAATTCTCTATGAATATGTAGTGCACAGTTCTAGGTGGTAGAGGATGCTTCACTGAGGCTTGTGACTATACA
Source organism: Pinus taeda (assembly GCA_000404065.3). NCBI lineage: Eukaryota > Viridiplantae > Streptophyta > Pinopsida > Pinales > Pinaceae > Pinus > Pinus taeda. The sequence continues at coordinate 18,031 of APFE031639764.1, read as the reverse complement.
ATGTGCATTTCAAGGAGGCATAAAGTTTGGTGCTTGGTTAGACAAGTTGAGAAGACAAAGAAAAATCCAAAATTGTTTAAGTGTGGAATGATTAAGGCAGAAAGATGATATTGAAATCATGTAACAAGACTTAAACATGACACCCATAAACAACCAACCACATAACAATGAGACACTCAGTACCCAAAATCAACATGCATCCATTGAAACAACAAAAAAATGACACTTACTTGCAAGTGTGACACTTAAGATACACCTTTCAACATAAGTGTCTCAATGGAACTAAAAGATGCATTATGCCAAAAGAATGTGTCAAGCACATGTTCTAAAGATAAATAGCTTCAACTAATGAAAGAGTATGTGTTGGAGCTACATGTAGAAAGTGTTCCAAGGTGCTTTTAAGATGTGTGAAAACATGTGAAAGTGACACATGCCAGCACAAAGAAAATACAAGCAATGCATGTAATATTGAAAGAATACGAAAGCGACACTTGTGAGAGTGACAATAGGTGAAAAAAACACTTGAAAAAATTAAAGAAAGTGAAAGAGACACATGCAAAAGAAAAAGAAAAAAAAAATCAAAACTTGCAAAAGTGAAAGCAAGCAAAAACAACAGTCCCAAAAGTGAAAGTGACACTTACAAAAACAAAAGCATACAAGAGTGACAATTGAGAAAACTCACTCAAATGATAGTATCATTGCAATTAAGAGTGAGAGAATGCTCCTTATGATCCAAAGTGCATAGATCTCGAAAGAGAAATATGATTGTGAAAGAGCTCTTAGTTATACTCTTTATATAAGGAGGGAATACAAGAGTTAGGTGGCTGCTACTAAGAGGTGTGACAACAATGACTAGAAGAATTATAATATCACTATCAACTGGAATTGCACACTTAATGTGCAAAAGGACTATGCAGTCACTGTACCTAACAACTGCACAGTTACTGTCATCAGGGACTTTGCAATGTTTAGGAGATGCACAATGCGTTCCACTAAGGATTTCACGATTACTATTTTCCAAGACTTTGCAATGGCTGTCTTCAAGGTAGACACTAACTATTGGACTTACTAAATGGGGTGTGCTTATGAATGCATGAAATGTTAGGCAGGTGTAAAAAAGTAACACTTAGAGTCTTTAGAATAACATCAATTGATCATGAAGTGACTATGAACAACTTGAAATGACATATCATAATATCACAAGGAGGCTCCAAAATTCATGTGTAGGTAAAATTTTGGAGTGTGTTTGTCACAATGGCAACACTTGGTGATGCACTAGAAGAATTCCATATTCTATGTTTAGGTCTAGATTTATGCATAGAGTATAGTCTTTTAAGAAGTATTGATTCACCATATGGACCACCTCAACTTCCCCTTTTATCCCAATTATATGTATAGTATTTCCTATCACCTTTCTCAACTAACACATTTACAAGGCTTACCATATATCAATTGTTTTGGTCTAGGAGAAGGATAGTATATATTCAAGAGTTTAAGGTGATAAGAATTTTGATTCCATATCTAGTGTTGATTTTCTACTAGCAGGCCTATTCGATACCCTGATAGAGTCACTTTTAGCAAATGCAAGCATTGCTTCACTCCCAACAATCTTGTTCAATACCCCGGTGAAGTTGCTTGCTTCACCTCTACACACAGGAATCCTTTCTCTTCTTTCACCCCTTATTTTACTTTCACTATACTCATTGGCATTTTATCGATGCTTATATTGCTAGGGTGGAAGAGAGATCCCAACTTATTGAGAGCAAGAGAGGTTATTCCATTTGTAGAGAATCTTACATACCTCTGTAATTAATATGCTCACTTTTAGTTTTCTCCTTTTGCTTCTCTACTTCATTGGATCGATAGGAAAACACCATCTAATTACAATACCATGTCAAGAAATGAATATCCTAAAATTGATATGGGAATCATGGTTCTTCTTATATATTTCTATTTGAATGAATCATATTTTCCATTCAAACATCATTGACTTTAAAGATATCAAACCTAAATAAAGAAGAGGGACCAAAAGTTAACCAAGAGTTTATGTATATCACAAAGCCATTTCAAGGTTTTTCCATATTTTCTCTTGATCCAGACAAGAGTGATTTCCATGCATGGTCTTATTAAACATAATGTGAAAGAAAATACATGACACAACAAGAGAATCAAAAGAAGGAAACGAGAAAATGAAAGACTGAAATGAAAGGAAGCATGCAAGAAAAAAACATGGAAACAAAGCAAATGTAAAGACTAAATGAGGAACAAAAGGCAGGGTCAATGCAATACAAAAAGAGAAGCTAAAATGTAGCTAGGCCTACCCCTAATCTAAATATCTAGAAGGTCAGGGCTAAGTGAAGTGAAATTTACAATGTAATCATTCAAGTTGCTCCGACTATTAAATTGGAAGATACAGATAATTAAAAAAACATATAAAAAAATGTAAAAAAATAAATATGCTTACCTAAATTTCCTATACATAAGAAAGAAGGTCAAGCATAAAGGTGTTCTTTAGAAAAATACTCTATCTAACATGCAGACTTGCTACAATAGTAATGGCGATGAACATGAATACCTTGAAAACATCTGTCAAACATAAATCTATACATGTTAAGTTCAAGATAGCATTGGAAATTGTTAATGATGATTGAACACAACAGATAAGGTCCCTCTAACCAATCAGCGATTAGATAGTGAAAGAAACCAACTCCAAAAGATTGACATTCATGCAAAGATAAGCCTTCAATCATTAAATCCGTATTATGAGAAAGATTGAGTGAGGATAACATAAAGAATTCTCATTCAAATACTTTATCAAGACTGTGGGGACCTAGCATAACCATCAATAAACGCAGAAGTGCCCCGACTTCTCGATATGTATCTAAGCAATAAAGAGATGAATAAAATATAAACCAACAAATTCCATCAGATAGGTTGATGGGAAAATAATTAGGGATATGGAAGTTGCTGAGGTTGGTGTATTGATCAAGTTGGATGACTAACGCATGAGGTGTTCCATTATTCAAAGATAAGGATGTATTAATTTGAGATATTTTATAAGTGCTTTGAATTAGTGAATCTTCTTCCTCGTGTCATGATGCTCAGAAATTACTAGTTCCTATTTTCTAGTGTATGAGATCATTACTTTGTATCCTATTATAAACTAGACTGACAATATGAAATTTGAAAGAATTAACATTGATTTTTGGTATAGAAAAATCCAAAAACCAGTTAAGATACAAAGAAAAGTAAAACCAAGTTTCCAATGATAAAAAAATGTGAGTCGAATCAAATCCAACATTAATATCAGCTTGAGGGATCAGATTTTCCACATGATTCAAGCATTGACTTAGACTCGTGAGGATCAATTGTGCTAGCAATATAATTAATTTCATACCATACAGTAGAAATATAAGAAGTTTATCATTCATAGAAAGATTCAACATGGAGAAATCTTGCAGTTAGTGTTCTTTGTCTCAAAAATCGGAGTGAAAAGTCATGAAGCTAGGGGGATCCATGAAATATATGCATTTGAGCCCTAGGTTTGATACAAGGGATTCACATGAAGGGGGGGTTAACCAAACAAGAATCTTTTATCCTATCAAAATCTCTCATTAGGGGACTTTTGAGGTCTAAAATGTGCCTCCTAAGAAAAATGTATAATCAAAATAAACTTTATAATAACCAATAGGATTCAAGATGATGATGTCAACCATGGGAGATGATTCACCATTTTTGTAGGTAAAAAGTAAAAAGATTAAAAAATAATAAAATAATAAACTACTTTTTCAACTCGTATTTTCAACTTATATCCCTAAGGTTTTACTCAATTTCAAGTTGGAGTACTCGTTGGGTACAAAAGTTAATTACTCATCCAAGGACTACCCATGTTTCATACTTTTGATGGACCCTGCTATACGGAAAATGAGAAATATATGAAAAAATGTGATTGTAATCATGTTTTCAATGTATTTCTCATTTTTCATGTAATAGGGTCCATAGAAAGTATGGAACATGGGTACTCCTTGGATGAGGAATCAAATTCTTCATCTAATGAGTGTTGCTTCTCGAAATTTGAGTAAACCCATAGGGAGATAAGTTGAAAATACGAGTTGAAAATAGTTTTTTTATTTTTTCCCCCTAAAATTTAATGATGTAATCTAATATTATTTTATTATTTCCACTATTATTTTATAATTTCCTTAAGAGTTCCATTTTAGACCTCAAAATTCCCCTAATGATATTGATGATTAGGAATATTAACTTGAAAACACCAAGAATCCTTCAAGATCTATATCCAATCTATTTTGGGGATCTCATAGGGATTGTGAGAACCTAGCATAACCATCAATGGGATTTGAAGTGCCTCGTCTCCCTGACAAGTCCCTAAACTTTCAGGTGGTGCATCATCGAATTTGGGTGGCTTAGAACGGTCAATAGGTAGGTACATACCACTGTCGTCAGATGTGTCAATGAAAACATTATTAGTGCAATAGATTTTATCATATTTAACATTTCGCATACAAGACTCTTGATGGATAAATAATATGGATACATCAATCAGAAAACTCCCTTGAACATTTAAATTTGTAAGATATTCCTCCTTACATATAAAATATTTATGACTAAATAAATATTAAACATTGAATTTGATATCTTCATTTATTGATCATGGAATCACACCATCCTGTACCAGGTTGTGATCAAGGTCAAAAAAATAAGGATCTAAAGGATTCAAAGAAAATGTTTGTATAACAGACTCATCAAACACATCTAGGAACAATGAATAGTGTGCTAAAGGTGAGGAAATGTGAGAAGGCTCAGGAGGGGAGACTACAGTTCCAGTTGAATCTGATTCAAAATTCAAATTTTGCATACTCATATCATCTTGCAATAATGGTGGATTATCATGAATGCTATGATCTATAAAATTATGTTAACATCCACTACTACCCAACACATTGTCTGGGTTATAGCAGGGAGGTGATTACAAGAGAATATCATGAAAATTTTGAGTATTAATTGGATCAACATAATCTTCATCAACATAATGGTTAGAGATGTGATTATGAAACTGGCATTGCTCTTCTTTAACGGGGTATATTAAAGCTTCAACAACCTAACCACCTGGTTCTCCTATTTTAGTATCTGAATATGTATGGACCAGAGGATCTCCAGGAGAATTATGAACTGAAATATCATCCCATCCCACAATTGGAGATGACAAACCAATCAGATTAGATTGTAGATCGCAGGCTTGAAAATCTAAATCTTGTGAGGAAAAAAAAATATCATTCACTATGCTTGGGCAGTCATCACTTGCTATATCAATAGAAGCATGAATGTCAAGGTGATGGTTGTGCAAGGTTTCAACTTAAGTAAGGTCTTTTAGAATTTGATTGGTTACCAATATTGCAAGAATATTAGTCATCATTTTGACATAGAGGAATCTAAAAGAGGGAATAAATGTTAAAAATGTCTTCACCCTTTTACTTCCCTACCTATGAGATATATCCACCTTATGAACCAACAAATTAAGAATCAAAATTATCTAGAGAAATCATTGGTGGAGTGGATTGATTAAGTGAATCAAGGTACATAGGGACATGAGGTAGAGGATGACATGTATCCCTTGAAGAAACACTACTTTCAGTGGAATCAATTCCAAGAGGAATCTAAAAGAGGGAATAAATGTTAAAAGTGTCTTCACCATTTTACTTCCCTACCTATGAGATATATCCACCTTATGAACTAACAAATTAAGAATCAAAAGTATCTAGAGAAATCAATGGTGGAGTGGGTTGATTAAGTGAATCAAGGTACATAGGGTCATGAGGTAGAGGATGACATGTATCCCTTGAAGAAACACTACTTTCAGTGGAATCAATTTCAAGATTAATATCATGCATGTTATTGTTATCTTGAAGAATTAAGGGAACAACCTCCACATTACATTTGATGGAATCATGAGAACCATCAATGCTTCTTTGAATGAAAATTGGTTCATGAGAAGAAGATGAATGTGGGATAAATGGATCAACAATTTGGTTTTTAGTTTTCACAACTCCAACCTTGACACAGGGGCACCCTTGTTTCGTAATGAGAAAGGAGGAGGGAAAGGAATAAAAGGAGTAATATAATCCTCCCCCGAGGATGGAGATCACTCGTGATCTAGAAAATTTGGAAGTGAAAAACCATCAAGGGAATTTGATATAAATTGTATCAAGGAAACTAGAACCAAATGTTGAAACTTCTTATTGAAGAGATCCAAATCCATATCTTCTTTACAAAACTCATAGAAAATGTGAAGAAATAGATCAAGAAAATCCTCTACTGATTCACTAAGTTTCATTCTAAGTTGAATCATCCTTTTATATAAATCTTTATAATCATACCTATCAAAATCTTCACAAAGCTCCTTAACAAGTAGCTCAAATGAATGAATAGAAGCAATTGGTAATGTATGACAATAACGCTTAACATGAACTTCAAGTGTAAGGGTAAAATATTTATCCTAATCATCATTACAATGTATTCCATTAGGAAGGAAAAATTGAATGAATAAAATCATGTTCCCAAGCATGGTTATTGGACCCTTTCCATCAAACTTGAGATGTGAAAATTTATAAATAATTTCTACGGGGATTGTAAGATTTGATCTGTTTGAAAAAAATCCCAGGATTATGATTTGGGAAGAATCCATTTAAGATAAGAGATTCAAAATAGACTTAATTGGCTCAACTTTTCATTTGGCCCTCCTTCTAGTGCCACTTTTTGATGATGTTGAAAATCCACCAACAAAGGGGGTCTCCACGATATGAAGTCCCAACTAGACCTCACACCATTTGTAGTAGGAGCCCCATACAGGTAATAGGCCTAACCACCATTATTCTTAGGGATTTTCCTTGGCTACAATTATCAACATAAGAGATTATGCAAACAATCATTGAGACAAGCAAGTAAGTTGACATTAAGGGTAAAATTTGTATCCTAATCATCATCAATTTATTCCATTAGGAAGGAAAATTTGAATGAATAAAGTCATGTTCCCAAGCACGGTTATTGGACTCTTTCCATCAAACTTGAGATGTGACAGTTTATAAATAATTTCTACGGGGATTGTAAGATTTGATATGTTCAAAAAAAATCCTAGGATTATGATTTGGGAAGGAAGCATTTAAGATAAGAGATTCAAAATAGACTTAATTGGTTCAACTTGTCATCTGACCCTCCTTCTAGCGCCACTTTTTGACAATTTTGGAAATCCACCAACAAAGGGGGTCTCCCCGATATGAAGCCCCGACCTCACACCATTTGTAGTAGGATACCCATACAGGTAATAGGCCTAACCATCATTATTCTTAGGGATTTTCCTTGGCTACAATTATCAACATCAGAGAATATGCAAACAATCATTGAGACAAGCAAGTAAGTTGACATTGTGAGGCATGTGATTGTAATGTATATAAGGTACTTTCACGGAAGGGAAAAGAGAGAGTGATCCTCTAGAAGAAAAGTAATAGTACTATCCTAAAATAGACACATAAGAGCATGGAAGGAGTCATTGATTAACCTGCAAAGTAGTTCACAAGATAACAATGATCATAAAAGCAAGTAACAACAAACATTCAACAAGATGCATACCAAGCCAATGAAATAATTAATTTTCATTAGTATGTGTAAACATAAACATACACCAGAAACAATGAAATAATAGTCTTCCAATCATTCACGACATATGAATGAAAGTGTGATGGCTCCAGGAGCTTCATATATTAAGTGAAATTTCTAAGATACACAATTACAACAATGTAATGCTAGCCCCAATAGTGGATCATTAAGTATCCACTCATTCCTCCAAAGAAAGATATTCTCTCCTATGTTGAGCTAGAGAAGCCAAGGTGAAAAGTCCTTTACTTCAGCTATGAGGGTGTATATATAACAAATTAGGTGACTCTCCACCTCCCTTGTGACTCCTGACCTTCCCTCATGACTCTTGTGTTCCTATGTGACTTGTTTAATTTTGTGTAATGTTTGGACTTCTATATGACTTAACTTTCTTGTGACTTTTCATATTCCATGTGGGACCCTTGGGCTTTCACACATTTAACATTTTCTCATTCTTTTTGAAATTACATGATTACATTCCAAAAATAATGTGGCAAAATACATTGACCAGATATGAATTTTATGATGACAATTTGAGAACCCATGACTTAATGACGATAACATAAGACTTCATAGTGCATAAGGCCATCTTGCCTCTAATGTTGTATTTAACTCTTCAGGATTGATCTGCAAGGTTCTTCATCTTCAACCTCCAAAGGATCTTATTATAGTACTAGAGCCTTTCATGTCATCTTAGTCTCCATCCATCTGTCATGGTCCAAGGTTCGTCTATTCTTACATGATAGTATCTTTGTGACTTGTCTCCACAATGTTCTTCTTGTAACCTCTATTTTTGGCCTCCTTAATCATCATCATTCCATGATAGAGTGATGTCACCTGAAAATGAAATTCACTCATGACAAGACAACATTAGTCCCATAATCACCTATTCTACCTCTACTAATGTGAGGCTTCTTGTGGTGATATGGTGGACAAGAACTAAGAGGAAACCCTAGGGATTGTGTAGTGCATAGTTCTAGGAGGCTGAGAGTGATGTTATGGGTAGTGTAACTATGTAATGTGTAGTGGTTAAGGAGAAGGCAGTTCAGGGACTACACAGTGGTAAAGTTCAGTTAGCAAGAGTGGAAATACTAGGCTCTATAACTACAGAGTGCACAATGGTTGAGGGAGATATGACTGGGATTTCGTAGTTGAGCACTACAGTGACCTAAATATGGGCCAACTATACACTATAATTTTGTAATGTGCAGTTGAGAAAAATCACGACAAGGGATTGCTCATTTCAACATATTAGGCAAGAAAAGATGAATGATTGGGCACTTTGATTGCATAGTGCATAGTGGAAGAAAAAGAGGTTCAAGAGATTGTGCAGTTGAGCAAGGCAAGCATCTAAAAGGGGCTACGTTATCTATTGTGATTGTGTAGTGTGCAACATTGGGGAAGGTTGGCTAAGGACTGCGCAGTGGGCAAGTGCAATAGACTGTTTTGAGTCACTAAGCACTAATATTGCACAATGCATAGTTTATGGAGGTAATTCTTTATGACTACACAATGCATAATTCTAGGAGGTAGAGGATGTTTCATTGAGGCTTATGACTACGTAATATACATTTCAAGGAGGCAAAAAGGTTGGTTTTTTCTAGGAAATTTTTGAAGAGAGAGAGAGAACTCTGAAATTAACTAAATGTGGAATGCGTAAGGCAGAAAGATGAGAGTAAAATCATGTAACGAGACTTAAACATGATCACACACTCATAAAAAACCAACCACATAAAAATGATACACTCAATACCAAAAATAAACATGCATCCGTTGAAATGACAACAAAATGACACTTACCTCCAAGTGCAACACTTAAGATACACCTTTCGACACAAGTTTTAGAATGGAACCAAAAGATGTGTTATTAAAAAATAATGTGTCCAACACATGTTCTAATGATAAATAACAACAACTAATTCAAGAGAGTGTGCTAGAGTTGTCTCTAAAAAATGTGCCAAGGTTCTCTTAAGATGTGTGAGAACAAGTGAAAGCGACATATGCCAACATAAAGAAAACACTAGCGACACATGTAACAATGAAAGAGGGTGAAAGAAACACTTATGAGAGTGAGAATAACTAAAAATGACACTTTCAAAAGCTAAATAAAGTGAAAGTGACACATGTGAAAGAAAAATAAAGTAAAAGTGACACTTACGAAAGTAAAAGCAAGCAAAAACGACAATGTGACACTTACGAAAACAAAAGCGCTCAAAAGTGATAGTTGAGAAAACTCACCTAAATGATAGTATAATTGCAACTTAGAGTGTGTAGAAATTAGGCTGTAGATCTAAAACTACTTGTGAAATTTACTAAAACACAAGACTCAAATATATTCTACTTCTCTGTAAAATTCAATTCAAAATCTAAATCATAAATCATAAACATGCAAGAAGAAACATCATACATGCACAAAGATTTATCTAGGGGAAGCCAACTGCTCAAAACCCCTTCCTATCTGTATTGCATTAATAAAATAATAGAGATGTAATACATATGCTTGCTCAAGCCTGACACACCCTGCAAGTATATAGTCTAGCCCTCTGCCTGACTAACTGACCCTAGCTAATTATTAGCTAATTTTCAAGCATTCCAAGCTTATATTTCCTTGTTTTTTTCCTTGAGGAATTAGCCCCTATCATTTAGTAGATTCCCTCAATTGAATTGCGCAATTCATTTAGGTTGATCATTTGACTGCATTTAACACCTATACACTCAAGACTAGTCTACAAATGATGTTAAACTGCCTTGGAATCTCCACCTCAACCGAGTAACTTGAATTCTCTACATGCAATAACTATTTTGGGTTGATTGATTATTTAACTGGATGATCACTAAGTTTGACTGAAGTCCCACTACTTAACTGACCTTCCACTAGTTCCTCCAAAATTTGGAACTAGTTTAACTGAAAACAATCTAAGATAACTAATCTTGATTTCTATAAATTAGCAATCACACATGCAGAACTGAAATCTATCTCCTCCAAATTGAATTTACTAAGTAAAATGGGTGACACAATCCATGTCAAACAATTTAACATCATTCAAGTTGTATGCTGATGTGGAAATTCGAATTTTCTCTAGTTTGACCAAGGCAAGGTCAAATTGAGATTTTCTTGTTGCATTTTCAACACTCCCTCTCAGCAACAAAGGTACTATCAACCACCCCTATCATGCACCTATGGAATGTACTGCATGCAACACTTCCCACTGTTACTACTTCTATTGCAACATCTGCAACTAAAAATCATAAAAAAAAAAAAAAAAACCTAATTCAATCAATTGTGTCTGCAACTGTCTACTGGGAAAATTGTGTTGTTGTTAACTCTGCTACTAAGCCTCCTACTATGTTGTCAACACTCCTTTGCAATCCTCATTATCTAACTGAAACTAATCCTCCTATTACTAAATACCATAGCAATGTAATGATCCATGAGGAGAACACCTCAATGGACCCTCCCTAAATTTATGCAACTCTTGGAACTAACACTTCACATCACCCCACCTCACACCTAGAGGTATGGCTGCATCTACTCCCTCTACCCACTTATCTCAAAATTTCTCCCTACTAGATGTCTCTACTTTAGTGGATGTCTCCACTCTTCCTCCTCTCTACCTCTTCATTTGTGGTTGCCCCACAACTTCTTGAGGCTCCTTCTGAGGTTACATGTTGAGAGGTCTAACATGTTCCCTCTCAACCACCATATCTATAGTCTCTAGCGTACTCCTCAAGGTTGTGCATGCATCTTCTACCTCAAGTGCATAGGGGTTCTTGACTCAAGCACCTATCTGCTTCACCTTTCCTATAGCTATGTGTCTCAAGAATGCCTTTCCTTTACTAAAGATCACATCATAACCATGATCTTCTGAAAATGCTACAAAGGTGAGATTTTTCTTTAGTCCTAGAATGAACATGACATTCTTGAGTCCGAGAGGGGATCCTAACTCCCTCTAAAAGGTGATTGTACCAATCCTGGTCGCGTTGTACCTTTTATCATCACTAAACTCAATATTCATCTAGAGATCTTTCTCCTCCAGGTCACTAAAAACTCTCTACATCCATTCATGTGGAACAAGGCACCTTAATCCAAGTACCACAATGTAGTATACCTAGGGGGGATATTATGGGGTATAGAGGGAGGTTCCCAAAGGAATAATGTAATAATGTGATGGGCCATAGTTAATAAATAAGGTGGTTAACCTACATCATGTAAGGGACCACAAGTAGTTAGGAGTAATGTGATAAGCCCATGGTAATGTATTGTTGGCATTATGGCACAGGTTTGGTGCTATGGCACAGGTGTTGTCCTTGATGGCAACTCTCCTTGGTAATAGATCTCAGTTCAGGCACTCAGAAAGAAGAAAAAGACATATACGCAGGTTCATCTAGACGAAGGCACGTATACACGCGGGTTATTCATTACAAAAGCGCGTATATGTTGGGGATCATACTTTTGGTCCATGGTAGTTAGTTCTTGGGACTTGGACCTATGTTTTGGACCATGGCATCTCGTTAGATGTGTTGATCCCTAGTTTTGGGTTCATGGTATTGAAATGTTATGGTTTTGGACCGTGGTATTGTGGGAGGCCTAAGGCTATAAAAGAGGAAGGAGATCTTGTGACAAATGATCATCTGGATTATTATTGAAGATCTGAAAAAGTGCTAGAACTGGTATATTGGTAATTGGGTTATGTTGCAGATCTAGATCTGAACGAAGGAGGAACCTTGGCGCAAAAAGAAGGATAAGTTCTATTCATGGGTCATAATCTTTAAGCTTGAATGATAGTATCTTTGTATGATTTTGATCTGCTAGATGTGGCGCTTGCTTGATCTATAAGCCTGATAATCTGGGTTAATTAGTGATTGACTATCTGAAAGAGTGTGTTACCCTTTATAGATCTGTAAGCAGGTTCAGTGAAGCTAAGGTGCGTGTACACACAGTTTCGGTGAATTAAAGACACGTATACGCAGGTTGTTCCATACGCAGATGCGTATGCACGCAAGTTGCAGTCTGTTGAAATGGCGTATATGCTTTAAGTTGTGATCTAACTGCTTCTGTTTATTGCTGATGAGTTCTGGTTTCTGTTTCAGTTGAGTGGTTTCTGATACTGTGTTTTGGGTACAACTGTCAGAGAAGTATCTACTTGATTCAGATCTAATTGGTGAAGAGGAGACTGGTTGATAGAGAAATTCTTGATGATTGATTGATGTTCATGGATCCAGTTTGAAAATTTATGAAATGTGGTCCCTGGAAGAAAGAGGAGGTTGTAGCCTTCTGTAGGCCAGCACCTACGTACTAGTATCTTGGCTAGTACAAGAGCTAAAAGGGATGGTAGCTCCCTTCCAGGAGAAGCTGGAGAACAAGAGAGAGTTGTAGCTCTCTACAGGTTGCAGCCTACGTACTGGTAAAGGACTGCACCAGTACATTGTAAAATAAGTTTCTAATTAAAGAAAGATAGAGACGAATTGCAGCAAGTGGTTTTCACCCACATTGGGTTTCCACCTTATATCTTGTGTTCTTGTGTGTGATTGTCTTTCTGCTTTATTTTATTGTCTCTGGTTACTGGTTATTTGATTCTGCATCACAGATTAACAATCATCATCAGAAAGATAAAGTAAATTAAAAGTTTTCTTTGTATACGCGGGTTTCCTTCTGCATAATTGCGTATATATGTGGGTTTAACTATCTGAAGTAGCATATACAATTTGTTTTTGAAAAGAAATATTTGACTTAATAATACTGATTCACCCCCCCCCTCTCAGTATTATTTCCAACAATTGGTATCAGAGCAGGTCCTTCTGAAGGAGCTTGATC